>JAWQFJ010024777.1:10000-65000 GCA_034096865.1 Theodoxus fluviatilis
ACTGAACAGGTAGGTATGCTTTCTCCGTCTCTCTGTGTGTCTCTTTCTGTCTCTGTATGTCGGTCTCTGTCTCTGTCTGTCTGCCTGCCTGCCTGCCAGTCTGCCAGCCTGCCTGCCTGCTAGCCTGTCTGTCTGCCTGTCTCTCTGTCTGTCTGTCTCTTTCTCTGTCTTTCTCTGTCTTTCGCTGTCTCTTTCTCTGTCTCTTTCTCTCTGTCTCTCTCTCTTTCTGTGTCTGTTTGTCTGTCTGTCTGTCTGTCTGTCTGTCTGTCTGTCTGTCTGTCTGTCTGTCTGTCTGTCTGTGTGCCTGTGTGTCTGTCTGTGTGTGTGTCTGTCTGTTTGTCTGTGCGTCTGTCTGTCTCTGTCTGTCTCTGTCTGTCTGTCTGTCTGTGTCTGTCTGTCTGTCTGTGTGCCTGTCTGTGTGTCTGTCGGTCTGTCTGTTTGTCTGGGTGTCTGTCTGTCTGTCTGTCTGTCTGTGTGCCGGTGTGCCTGTCTGTGTGTCTGTCGGTCTGTCTGTTTGTCTGGGTGTCTGTCTGTCTGTCTGTCTGTGTGTGTGTTTGTGTGTTGTCTGTGTGTTTGTCTGTGTGTTGTCTGTCTCTGTCTCTCTCTCTCCAATCTCCCCTCCCTCCCTCCCCACCTCGCTCCCTCCCTCCCTCCCTTTTATTCGTCTCTATGTGTGTGTGTGTGTGTATGTGTGTGTGTGCGCGCGTGCGTTACTCGCGTACTTACGCGTGCATGCATCTACATATGCATGTGTCTGCGAACTCGTTTGTAGCTAAATATTTTCTAATGCGTGTCTTTGGAATATCGCACCCATGGATTGTGCTTAAATCTGTGATTAGTTTGGTTCCGTTTTGTGTTTTTCTTCTTCTGGAAAACAGCTCATGTTCTTCATTACAAATGAATGAAATACAGCTCGTGCCCTGACTGCAGCTTTGAGTAAAAAATCATCTTGCGTACATTATAGGCACAGTGGGCACCCACCATTACAATCGTCTTGTAGATTCCCGCCTTTCTTTTCATGGCGACCGTGCTGAGAGACGTTCGCTGCTCAGTTTGACAATTCTCTCAACCAAAGCCGTTGTAATATTTTCTGTTTTGTTTACTACAGGGCCCTGCAAGAGGTTCCCCTGTCACCTACGTTCCTGAGCTTCAGTCTTGGACTAACGCCTCTACAGATTACGGTAGGTGCTTCAAACCCATATGCCTGTACGTGCAGTATCTAATACGAATCTACACGAGAGCTTTGGATGCTGCACGCATGCGATACGTGATCAACTCATAATCTTTGTCGTGCAAGCTGCAGATATTAAATTTGCTCAAAGTTCAGCCCCTACGGCAAAAAAGTATGATAATTCTTAAACAAATATGCCACTACATATTGTAGAACCGTGGTTCTAAAAACTTTCTTTGCATTTGAAACTTTGACAATGTCTTCAATTAACATTTTACTCTACTTCTCTGTGGTGCTTCACCTTGTTTCTCGAATTCAGCTCAAATTTCACTATTGACTCTCATGTTTGGACTGATGGTGTGGACGCGCGTGTAATCTTTACGTGTTGATTAATGAAGAATTAATGTCAGAAACCGCGGGATCCTACCATCTTGGCCCAAGTATATTTTGCATTATTTGTGAACTGTGGATTTCGTTCCTCGAGAAAAGCCTAATGGATCTTGAGTATGCATTCCCTGACTTGGGTAGTACTACTTATAGAGAACTAGCTACTCCGGTGACTGCACAGTCTTGAATGGGCAAACATTCTTGAGTATGCATTCCCTGACTTGGGTAGTACTACTTATAGAGAACTAGCTACTCCGGTGACTGCACAGTCTTGAATGGGCAAACATTCTTGAGTATGCATTCCCTGACTTGGGTAGTACTACTTATAGAGGACTAGCTACTCCGGTGACTGCACAGTCTTGAATGGGCAAACATTCTTGAGTATGCATTCCCTGACTTGGGTAGTACTACTTATAGAGGACTAGCTACTCCGGTGACTGCACAGTCTTGAATGGGCAAACACTCTTGAACAAATGCCAGACAAATGGCGAGACACGACTCTCCCTCAAGGCAGAGAGCGTGGGCCATTCATGAGTAGCGTCGCCATGACGACTAATTGATGGCCGGCTGACCTTCGGTGCAGGTGTGAATTAGCCATGAGCCCTGGCCATCTTCTCTTCCTCTCATGGGCATACGGCGCACCTTGATCCGATCCTGTATCTTGGATGTGCTGTCAGACCTGGCCGTAGATATGTATCATTCATGCGCCTTGAGCATGTCTTAACTCATTGGTAAGGCGCTTTATAAATCCACATATTATTATTATTATTATTATTATTATTATTATTATTATTATTATTATTGGTATTATTATTATTATTGGTATTATTATTATTGGTATTATTATTATTATTATTATTATTATTATTATTATTATTATTATTATTATTATTTTTATTGTTATTATTTTTATTATTATTATTATTATTATTATTATTATTATTATTATTATTTTTATTTTTATTTTTATTATTATTATTATTTTTATTATTTTTATTATTATTATTATTATTCACACGGTCGTCGTAGATCGCCCTGATGTTGGCCGTGGCGATCGATGTGGGAGGTGTCAAATTGGCCCCCAGGGGATGCCGTGTCTGGGAGGTGTCAAATTGGCCCCCAGGGGATGCCGTGTCTGCGATGCTAATCCGGGGATGTATGGTGGTGAAGATAGAACGGCACCCATATGGGCAAGGAAGAGGTGGAGATCCCCGTATCATGCAGTGGAATCTTTGATCAGCTTGTAACTAACACTCCAAAGGCACAGGATGAGACAATGGTCATTTTATTTTATCATCTGTAGATGGTTTCTGAACAGTCCCCATGTCATAAGACTAAATGCCGACGAAACAAACTGTTCAGCTTAAGTTGTTGGGCTCTCCTTGTCTGAAGGAAGTATACGGAGGATTTGATTGTGGATGCTAAAGCTTCAAGTTTTCCAAGACCATTGATTGAAACTGACGATAGCAGTCTATTCGTGTTGTGAAAGCACCGCCGTCCCAAATCTGTCTCAAAATTGTGTCATCTATATTCTTTTTTGACGATGGTGTTCGTATCCTGGAAATATTCTCTTCGCATTCGAAAGCTAAGAATATTGTCTTTCATATTCACATTCTGAAAATATAGAAGTTCGAATTCATATTCTCGACGCACTGTCAAGCGTAGTTTAGCTCGCGTCATTCTCCATCACTCCGACTGTTCTCTTTCTCACTATAGCTGCAGAGGTGAACTTCGTGATTGTATGTGTTCTGTCAATATTTCTAACTCGTTATTACAACATAAGTCACCTGAACCCTCGCCATTCTTTTTCACTTTGGATGTTCTATTTCATTCCTCGATGTCTTTGCAGAGAAGGACGCCGCAGTTCGCTTCGCCATGTATCGCAGCTCCTCCCTCGACCGTGGCATGACGTCACTGAACATAACCCCCCGGGCACCCCCCTACATGCCCTACCGCTCCCTGACCCACTGGGGGGGTTTCCCCACCGACCTTGACCCCCGCACCCACTACGCCCAATCCATGCTGCCCTACGCCGGGGCTGCCATGGGAGGCCCACGGGAGGACCAGATCGTCCGCTCCATGGCCAGGAACATGTCGGGGTGGGTGCTTGCTGCGAGCAAGATCCCCCCCCCCCCTCCCCCCACCCCCTCTTGAGGGTAGTGTCATATCATGGACCGTAGAGTATCATAAAACGTAGAGCATGACCTACTTGCATATTATTAACATGACGCGTTCACCCGCCAAATCTTGTGATTGGACAATGCCCCGCAGATATGACTTTCCCCCGCCTACTCTTGTTATCTTAACTGTGATTAGCCGGTTGTAACGGTGAGCGTTTTATGAAATCTCGGACCCAAAGATTTGTGTCTTTGCTGCATGTGATTACACAAACATTTCTAGAGGAAAGTACTATTTGATCGGGTAATAGGGTGAAAGGAAACGATGAAAACCCATATTTCGTCATGTTAATAATATGCAAGTAGGTCACGCTCTACGTTTTGGGACACTCTACGGTCCAGGATATGACACTACCAATGGACCCTCCATGTCTCCCCACTCGAGTCGTAAAAGAAGCCCGGATGACTTTGGAAATAATTATAAGCTTGACTTACTCAAATTCCAACCAATGCAACTGGTATGAGTAGTCGATTGCAAGACATCACCTCCATCCATTCAACCCTCCGCATCCCTCCATCTCTTTCATCCATCCATGTATTTTATCCACTCATCCATCTTTCCGTCCATCCATTCACCCTGTAAGGTGAGATGTATATGTAGATAGGAGTAGCTTGATTGCAGGACCGGAGGTTTATCCAGAAATGGGCTGGCCACTGTAGCCAGTAAGCATCTGAATGTCGAGTGATCTATCTGTCTAGTTTTTTGTCAAAAGAAGCCACCATTTTGAGAACTCTGATCAGAAATAGACCTTCGCTGTTTCAAGCAGCTGAGTGGGCTTGTCGCTTCCTCGCTATTAAATGCTTCTGCAAGGGCCCAAAAGTACAACACAAGGTCATTTCCTCATCACAGTGATCTCCGTTTGAAACGGGACAAAGATTTAGCAAAGAAATAAACATGGCGTTATCCTCAAAAGGAGGTTTTCCCCCTCTAAAGCCGGGTTGATTAGCTTTTGCATTCTTTGCAAAATTGACATCTTAGAGAAAAGACAGCGATGAACGGCTTTATCAGTGTTAAATCACATCATCGATGTACTGAATCAAGATGCAGAGAAGAATGCATGAAATTTGCTTCTGTAAATTCAACGTTGCAGGGAAACACAAAAATGTTATCCATGAATCCTTAACGTCACAATAAGCCGGCATCGACCTGGAATGCTCCTGAAGTGTTCACGAGGAACTGTCGTTCTACGTACGTGTACGTCAGCCTATTGTCACTTGCTAGTTAAAAATCGGCCAGTCCACCTGCTGGTCAGGAGAGAAATGCACAACCGTTTGAATTATAGAAAGCGCTGCAAAGCTGCTATGAACGTCATGATGCATTTCCTTTTCATTACCAGCGGTCCTGTGTGCGTTGCAGGGCCGACCCTATGCCAAGCATGGGCATGCTGACCAGCAGACGGGAAAGCAGACCCAAGGCGCGTCACGGCTACCGCGGCCACCGTGGCGTGCGCGACGACTACGTCCACGACCTCAGCTGCTTCACGGTGAGTCGGGCTCTGGGCAAGGGGCTCAGTGTGCCGTGAGATGCCAGCAATGGTCAAGGGGCTCAGTCTGCCGTGAGATGCCAGCAATGGGCAAGGGGCTCAGTGTGTCGTGAGATGCCAGCAATGGTCAAGGGGCTCAGTCTGCCGTGAGATGCCAGCAATGGGCAAGGGGCTCAGTCTGCCGTGAGGTGCCAGCAATGGTCAAGGGGCTCAGTGTGCCGTGAGATGCCAGCAATGGTCAAGGGGCCCAGTGTGCCGTGAGATGCCAGCAATGGGCAAGAGGCTCAGTGTGCCGTGAGATGCCAGCAATGGGCAAGGGGCTCAGTGTGTCGTGAGATGCCAGCAATGGTCAAGAGGCTCAGTGTGCCGTGAGATGCCAGCAATGGTCAAGAGGCCCAGTGTGTCGTGAGATGCCAGCAATGGTCAAGGGGCCCAGTGTGCCATGAGATGCCAGCAATGGTCAAGGGGCCCAGTGTGCCGTGAGATGCCAGCAATGGTCAAGGGGCCCAGTGTGTCGTGAGATGCCAGTAATGGTCAAGGGGCCCAGTGTGGCGTGAGATGCCAGCAATGGTCAAGGGGCCCAGTGTGCCGTGAGATGCCAGCAATGGTCAAGGGGCCCAGTGTGGCGTGAGATGCTAGCAATGGTCAAGGGGCCCAGTGTGGCGTGAGATGCCAGCAATGGTCAAGGGGCCCAGTGTGGCGTGAGATGCCAGCAATGGTCAAGGGGCCCAGTGTGGCGTGAGATGCCAGCAATGGTCAAGGGGCCCAGTGTGCCGTGAGATGCCAGCAATGGTCAAGGGGCCCAGTGTGGCGTGAGATGCTAGCAATGGTCAAGGGGCCCAGTGTGGCGTGAGATGCCAGCAATGGTCAAGGGGCCCAGTGTGTCGTGAGATGCCAGCAATGGTCAAGGGGCCCAGTGTGCCGTGAGATGCCAGCAATGGTCAGGGGGCGCAGTGTGCCGTGAGATGCCAGTAATGGTCAAGGGGCCCAGTGATCAGGACATGGGTAAAACGCGGCTAGATAAATACCAATGCCTCAAACACTTTTTTTACCTTTAAGCACGCAACGTCTGAAGCACCCGCGTTGCAATGAGCAAAGGTGGATTGATAGACAAACAGGTGGACAGACTCATGGATAGAAGCATGAATAAACAGAGGTGTGGCGGAAGAATGCACAGAATGATAGACGCCTCATTGAATAAATGAATGCCAGTGACTGCTCTGATGGAGAAATGAACAGTCACAAGGGTATGAGTGAGGCCAGATATGAGTGAGTGGGTCAGTTGATTCACAAAAGGGTGGCCAAATGGACGACCTGACGGCAGAGAATGGCGGATGTGAATGACCAGAATGAATAAATCAATTACAATGACAAGAAATGTATGTTAGTAAGGAGTGTCTTCGATTTGTAGAGATGGCAATTAAGATGGTGCTGGTACAGTTGAGAGATGTTGGATTTCCTGTCAGGTAGTATTGGGGATGTAAACTGTACACGTAGGTGGTGGAGATGGCGGTGATGGTGGTGATGTTGCTGTTGTTGTTGATTATGATGATGGATCGTGATGATTTTAACTGTAACTGTACACGTGCTTATCAAGATTACCCTTGTCTTTGCCGTCTTTTCCACAGAGTACCTCCCCGATGACGTCAGGCTCTTACATCATCCACCCCGATTGGGTGTCCGAGAGGCTGACCTTGAGACGCGCTGCCTCCATGCAAGCCCTCAACGCCTAGGCGGAAGTTTCCCCACCATGCTTGTGTAACCGGAAGTTAGCATAGGTTCCATCCATTAGATCTCCCACGCTGCCGCAACAGTGCCCATATGAATACCGTCGTGTACCAGAACGATACGCCCACCGTCCATTCTCTGGGCAGCGTGAAGTGATTTACGATTTCATAAAACTCTGCCAAAAAGACGGAAGAGAGGTATGCAAAATGTGGTCCTCGAGTGAATGGATATTCCAGTAAGTTCTGTTCACCGGCAGAATGTATATGTGGTACATTTTCTCAAGTATTGTCTAGATGTTCGACTCAAATTCTGTACATAGTCTAGTTTTAACATTATGATAGCTTGATATGATACACTTACAGCGATGACCCTAACTCTGTCAGTCGAATAATTGTTCCACGATTCAGAGAAATCAAAATGCTTCTCTCCAGGTTTGCCAGCATAATTCAGCAGAGCTTCAGAGCTGTGTGTGGAAAACGGATGTCAAATTATTTTCCCAACTGCAGATTGTTTTTCCCCTGAAAAAGCAGAGTACATGTGTACAAAGGAAACGCATCTAACTAATTGTAACAGAATCAAATCATGTTATTTATTCAGCGTCGCTGAACGGCCATTGCTAGGCGTGGACACTTGTGATGTGCGCAAGTTTCATGGCGAGCATGCGCCGGTCGCCCGTCCTACCGACTCCAGTATTAATACATATCACGTGTCTGTACATAGTTCTGTAGGTATACATTGTTTTCCTGCATGTTTGAATACAGCCCAAACAATAAACAGTATTAAAAAACGTTAGTAGGGTCTTCATTTTAATGTCGTTTCCTTAGTTCAAATATTTTTTCTCATAGAATCATCACTGTGTGAGTTCTTAGATGTGCTTGTAGAGTCCCTGAGTCCAGAGCACCAGTCACCTCTTACATGCAAATCAGGTGTTGTGTCCCGCCAGTTTAAGTTTCCCGCCAGTTTGGCTGTCTTTCTCACACCCCTCTTCTTGGACAGGTCCACACGTTCATGGAGGCTTTTCCGCAAATTCTCTTATCTGATTTCGTTTAAATTGAACTGCATCAACAATAGCTGTTGGCTCATACTTTTCTGCATGGAGGCTTACCATTCAAGCTAGATGCTAGATGTAGATTGAAGGTGGTTAATAATCGTATACAGGAGAGGAGGGGATCTACACTCGTTCCATTGAGAACTCCATACGCCACTGAAAAGTTCAGCTTCACAGAAAGACTACACTTGGCAAATTCGTTTTACTGCAAATCCAAACACAGGATCAAAATTAATCGACGCAAACTGGTAAAAAAACGCCAGGTGAGGAGACATGAAACATGAAAGAGTTTCGAGAAACACGGCATACAGACCCGCACAGCCAACCGAAAGCACTCGCAAGGTACCGCCTGCACAAAGGTGAGTGCAGGCTTGAATACTGAAGTTGCTACTTTCAGATGCCATCGTGTCTAGCGAAAATGTTGGAACAGACTTGGATGAGTCTGATGAGGAAGGTCGTTGCTGTTTGAGGACACTGTGAGTGAGGGCAGAGTATGAAAGCAGACTTGGATGTCTGATGAGGAAGGTCGTTGCTGTTTGAGGACACTGTGAGTGAGGACAGAGTATGAAAGCAGACTTGGATGTCTGATGAGGAAGGTCGTTGCTGTTTGAGGACACTGTGAGTGAGGGCAGAGTATGAACGCAGACTTGGATGTCTGATGAGGAAGGTCGTTGCTGTTTGAGGACACTGTCAGTGAGGGCAGAGTATGAAAGCAGACTTGGATGTCTGATGAGGAAGGTCGTTGCTGTTTGAGGACACTGTGAGTGAGGGCAGAGTATGAAAGCAGACTTGGATGTCTGATGAGGAAGGTCGTTGCTGTGTGAGGACACTGTGAGTGAAGGCAGAGTATGAAAGCAGACTTGGATGTCTGATGAGGAAGGTCGTTGCTGTTTGAGGACACTGTGAGTGAGGGCAGAGTATGAAAGCAGACTTGGATGTCTGATGAGGAAGGTCGTTGCTGTTTGAGGACACTGTCAGTGAGGGCAGAGTATGAAAGCAGACTTGGATGTCTGATGAGGACGGTCGTTGCTGTTTGAGGACACTGTCAGTGAGGGCAGAGTATGAAAGCAGACTTGAATGTCTGATGAGGAAGGTCGTTGCTGTTTGAGGACACTGTGAGTGAGGGCAGAGTATGAAAGCAGACTTGGATGAGTCTGATGAGGAAGGTCGTTGCTGTTTGAGGACACTGTCAGTGAGGGCAGAGTATGAAAGCAGACTTGGATGTCTGATGAGGAAGGTCGTTGCTGTTTGAGGACACTGTGAGTGAGGGCAGAGTATGAAAGCAGAGTTGTATGTCTGATGAGGAAGGTCGTTGCTGTTTGAGGACACTGTGAGTGAGGGCAGAGTATGAAAGCAGACTTGGATGTCTGATGAGGAAGGTCGTTGCTGTGTGAGGACACTGTGAGTGAAGGCAGAGCATGAAAGCAGACTTGGATGAGTCTGATGAGGAAGGTCGTTGCTGTTTGAGGACACTGTGAGTGAGGGCAGAGTATGAAAGCAGACTTGGATGTCTGATGAGGAAGGTCGTTGCTGTTTGAGGACACTGTGAGTGAGGGCAGAGTATGAAAGCAGACTTGGATGTCTGATGAGGAAGGTCGTTGCTGTTTGAGGACACTGTGAGTGAGGGCAGAGTATGAAAGCAGACTTGGATGTCTGATGAGGAAGGTCGTTGCTGTGTGAGGACACTGTGAGTGAGGGCAGAGTATGAAAGCAGACTTGGATGTCTGATGAGGAAGGTCGTTGCTGTTTGAGGACACTGTGAGTGAGGGCAGAGTATGAAAGCAGACTTGGATGTCTGATGAGGAAGGTCGTTGCTGTGTGAGGACACTGTCAGTGAGGGCAGAGTATGAAAGCAGACTTGGATGTCTGATGAGGAAGGTCATTGCTGTTTGAGGACACTGTGAGTGAGGGCAGAGTATGAAAGCAGACTTGGATGTCTGATGAGGAAGGTCGTTGCTGTGTGAGGACACTGTGAGTGAGGGCAGAGTATAAAAGCAGACTTGGGAGCGGATCAAGCGGTTCCTTTGTCTTTGCTGAGTGCGCGCGTGCGTGCATGTGTACGTGCGTGTGTACATGTGTGCGTGTGTGCGTGCGTGTGTGTGTACGTGCGTATGTACGTGCGTGCGTGCGTGTTGTTAAAAGTCGGCCTCTGAGTCTAGAGGTATGGTAATTTATCACTGGTTAGATGAGGCCTGACTTGCACACATAACAGTCACTGCTTTCATTCGCGCTGTCTCTTTCTCTCAAAACTAGAAGAAAAGGTCATGAGGAATCAATTAATAATGATTTAATCAAATAATAACAAACTATAATACTTTCCTGTAAAAATCAAGCATGCACAAGAAGTGTGGTTAGTACTAGACCAGCCTTAATTAATGAATGGGAAAGCTTATCTTCAGTTCCACTTGGGTGATTTATCTCGTGAGTCTATTGGGAGACGCTCTCCGAATGTTCGTCGATGAAACAACGTCCATATAATACAAGTTTACTAACTTTCAATTCCAGAATTTTCCAGGGGAAGGTATAGCGGCGACAGCAGCGTTGGTGGGAACTTGCCTCTAGTCCCAACAGAAGGGGTGACGACAACAGCGTTGATGGGTAGCAGAGACGGCAGCGTTGGTGGGCAGCGGTGATGGGGACTCGTCTCCGTTTGTAGCAAAAGGGTTTACGACAACAGCATTGATGGTCAGGCACCTCTGAGACGAGTTGGAGGGAATACTCTATCTCTGCAGGGACTTCGGGGCGAGCCTTGTGCTCTGCTTGCGTGGTCAGTCCGAAGTGAAGGGGCGACGATTCTCGTTGCTTTTCATGAACCTCAATGCTGAGGGGGCGAGCCACTCATGTCGTGACACGCCGTGGTGACCTGTTGACTCCACCCACATTTTGGGGAGGCAGCTGCAGCCTCAAACTAACTTGTTGTTGAACTTCCCATAATTAACTACTCCCTGGGGGGCTAATGTGCTAGCGTCGCCAACAGGGCTCTGACAGAACGCTCCTTAATGCCTGACACGCCATGCTGACTGCACCTGCGGGTGTATCTCTAGATAACAATAGCTGCCTTATCTATTCCTTCCCTTCCAGTGACCCTAACTTCAAAGTGGCATTGTTCACAGATGGACATGGAGAACAATCGCTGCCTTCTCTATTCATTCCCTTGATCTGCTTGGCTGAACTCACAGATGGGGGACCATCACAGTGTGTACGTGTGTGCGTACGTGTGTGCGTGCGTGCGTGTGTACGTGTGTGCGTGCGCACATGTGTACATGCATGCGTATGTACGTGTGTGCGTTTGTACGTGTGTGCGAGTGTGTGTGTGCGTGATAACGCACAGGGACACGCAGTCGATATGTGAATATTTGTCTCTTTATCTTTCTCCCTACGCGATTCTTAAGAGGCGAATATCTACTAGGCACATCGTGATTTGATTTGCGCTCACTTAAAAGTATTTTAATGATTTTCGTGCTTAATGGCCTTGTTGATGGGCCGTAAAACCTTCCTCCCTCCCTCCCTCCCTTCCTTCCTTCCTTCCTTCCTTCCTTCCTTCCTCCATCCGTCCGTCCCTCCCTTCCTTCCACCCTCCCTTCCTTCTGCCCTCCCTTCCCCCCCCCCCCCCCCCCCTTCCTTCCGTCCTCCCTTCCTTTAACTTCATGCGCTATTTGTACCTTTGCGGTTTGTCACTTTGGGTGCGTTTGTTTGGTCACAAATCTCGCGAATCTCCCTGAATGGCTAGTCGAGGGCGAGTGAGACGCTCCTATAGATAGAAAACGGCCAATCATCTCGCAAGGCGGAACAACATGGCTGCGTCCTGGCGCCAAAGTCGGTGAAGAAGTTGCTGATAGACGAAATAACTGACGATTCAGATATCACATCAGTTTTTCACCTCATAGAACACACTGTGGCAGAAAGATCACCAACTTACGTTTTGCTGATGAGATTGATGGATTAGCAGGAAGTGAAGAGGAGGTCTAGTCTTGTCGAGCACCTGGACAAGACCTCACAGGCATATGGCATGGAGATCAGCGGCGAGAAGACCAAGGTGATGACGAACAACCCTCGGGGCTTCAAAATGAAAATAAAAGTGAAGGGCCAAAAACTGGAAGCTGTGAACAACTTCAAATACCTGGGATCTATTGTGACTGATGAAGGGTCCAAACCAGAGATACTGTCCAGGATAGCACAAAAAACAGCAGCATTGGCAAAGTTGAAGCCAATATGGCGTAACAGAAATATCACTCTCGCGTCAAAGATCAGGCTCATGCACACGATGGCCATCACCGTATTCTTGTATGCTTGCGAGTCCTGGACACTCACATCTGAACTACAGAGGCGGATACAAGCCCTGGAAATGAGATGCTACCGCAAGATTCTGAACATCTCATCTAAAGACCATGTCACGAATGAGGAAGTCAGCAACAGGATCAGGAGAGCATTTGGACAGTAAGAAGACCTGCTCTCAATCGTGAAAAGCAGAAAGCTGAAGTGGTACGGTCACGTGTCAAGAGGCAGTGGGCTGGCCAAAACCATCCTGCAAGGTACCGTACCGGGTGGGAGAAGGAGAGGCAGGCAGAAAAAGAGGTGGGAAGACATCAAAAAGTGGACAGGCTTGACCTTTGCTAACTCACAGCGAGCCACAGAGGATAGAGATCGATGGAGGAAGACTGTCCGAAAGTCATCAGTGGTGCCTCAACAACCCATTTCAGGGTTAAGAGACTGAACTGAGAACACACCATGGTGTCATATCAAATGGCACGGGAACTTTTTCAAAGAAAAAAAGCACCCCGGGTTCAACTGTAGACAATTTTGTCGAAAATGTGACGCCTCGATTCATTTCGATCAATTCAAGGGACATAATTCATAGAGCGTACATATACGGTGAAGGGACATTATTCATAGAGTGCACCTATACTGCAAGCGATAAAAAAATGTGTCGGCAGTGTATGTCCAGAAATACCCAATACACCTACTCCTCTCTATTTACAAATGAACACTCGAACAGCAAATACTTGCGTGTACGTACACGTTTCCATTCTCGAACCATGAGAAGCACATTACAGGCACTGTTCTCTCCGAACACCAGCACAATTCGCACTGTCTCCGCCATTTTGGCTCATCCGGGTCACTGCAGCGGGAAGGATCGAGGGAGCTCTGTAGCGTGGAAAATAGTGTCCCGTTGAAAACAGTGTCCGGAAGTCATCGCAGAGTTATCTGCTCGGCTCTCTCTTAATGCGATTTACCGCTCCTGCACCTGTTCTTCGCATGAAATATGTCCCGACAAACGACGCATTAGTTGCTTTACAAGTTTTTGTGATTTTGGTGCATTTGAGTCGTTTAACACATACTGTAGCGTTCAAAAAAGTTTTCCCCCGTGAAAAGCCGTCTCCTCTGCCGGAAATAATATGGGAGTCACCTCCCTGTAGTCTATTTGTAGTCTGGTTTTATAAAACGCGACCGTTGACTGACTTGGCACGCCCGGGGAGTTATGCTAAGATCCGGCCGCGTTAATATATCTGCGTTTTGTGACAAACGTCTTGCTCGGCGGTACTGTACTCCATGCACCTTAACGGTGCGCGTGATTCGGGTGTAATCTTAAGCTAAACGACGTTCCGAATGTTTCCGACTTCGACCATTTCAGCAGCGCCAATAAACGTCGTTTAGCTTAAGATTACACCCAAATCACGCGGACCGTTAAGGTGCATGGAGTACAGTACCGCCGAGCAAGACGTTTGTCACAAAACGCAGATATATTAACGCGGCCGGATCTTAGCATAACTCCCCGGGCGTGCCAAGTCAGTCAGGCGGAGTGGCGGGTGCCGTCTCTTTTTAGAGTTGAATTTTCAGCACGTCCCGAGCAGATAACTCTGCGACGACTTCCGGACACTGTTTTCAACGGGACACTATTTTCCACGCTACAAGTGCCGGACCTCCCTCGGCCTCCCGCCTTCACGGCGATGCTTGGGCGAGATCTCGAGAGAATCGCGAGGGCTAGGCGTTGACTACGTTCCTCGCTGATAAGGACGCACTCGCCGTAAAGGCGGAAAGCTGAGGGAGGTCCGGAGCTCCCTCAATTGGTGTGTTCTAGGCCTATAAAGTGAAAAACTGATGGGATATCTGAATCGTCAGTTATTTCGTCTATCGGCAACTTCTTCACCGACTCTGGCACCAGGACGCAACCATGTTCTTCCGCCTTGCGAGATGATTGGCCGTTTTTCTAGTTATAGGAGCGTCTCACTCGCACTCGACTAGCCATTCAGGGAGAATCACGAGATTTAGGGCCAAACAAACGCGCCCATTGACTTTGGCACTAGCGACACAATGCTGCGACATCGGCGTGTTTCTGCGTTGACGACAAGTCACCTGCTACGGCGATGTAATGCTGTTGTCTCCTACCTTTGACACGAGGTCACTTGTTGCTAGGCGACCGCCTGTGGGTTGTGGGTGAGAATAGACCCACCGCGTCTTTGTACACGATTCATAAAAGGTTTATAAATAACTCGGGAAATGGAGACTGGACTCGCTCTAGTTTTACTCTAACCAGCTCTCGCGATCTTCGAAATCAATGGCCTCAAATAGCCTACAAAGGATGATAGGTCACACTATCTCATTCATCCGTTCATTCATTTATTCGTTCATTGATTGATTGATTGATTGATTCATTCATTCATTCATTCATTCATTCATTGATACTGGGCATTAAGCTTAACATTTCTGTGCTCAAATACATACCCAGAGAGAGAGAGAGAGATTAATTGATTGATTGATTGATTGATTGATTGATTATTTGACTTGATTTGATTTGATTAGATTTGATTAGATTTGGAATTGAAATTGAAATTGAAACTGAAATGATTGATTTGATTTGATTGATTGATTGATTGATTGATCGATTGATTGATTGATTGGATTGATTTGATTGGATTGATTGGATTGATTGGACTGATTAGATTGATTGGATTTGATTGATTTAATTTGATTGATTTGATTGATTTGATTGATTAATTGATTGATTGATTGATTGGGGATGGGATGGGATTGGATTGGATTGGACTTTATTCTTAAGGTCGACGACCCATCTTAAATGAAAGATACAGGTACTATAAGGCAGTGTGTTGCAGATAGGAGTTTAGAACCCCTAAGTCCACAAATTGAAATTAATATACGTCTGGTTTCATGCAATACTATGTAGTCTGTCATGCTAAAACAACTAGATTGATACACTGCGTTAAAATTGATAATACATATATACATATTAAACTGTATCTTCTTACAAGTCACCTTGATCATGGACTGCAGCACTCAGGAGTACATTCTTACCTCTATATACATGGTCATCTGAGGGGGAGTATGCGCGCATGCGTTTGCGTGTGTGTGTGTGAGACTCCCTGTGGGTTGGGGGTCAGAATAGAGCCACCACATCTCCCTACGTGATTAGGAAGAGGCGAATATCTAGGGACAGCGTGACTTGATTTGCGCTTACTCGGAACTATTTTCAATATGTTCGTGCTCGGTGGCCTTACATAGCCTACAAAGGCTGATGGGCCGTATAAATCCATCCATCCATCGACTGTATGTGTGTGTGTGTGTGTGTGTGCGCGTGCGTGCGTGCGTGCGTGCGTGTGTTTGGGTAGGCTACTGTGCAATGTTGAGACGATAATCTTGTGGGAGGTGTTGAGTTTGTACGCGCCGTTGATGTCTCGTGATAATGTTTTAACCCAGAAAAAATTAAGGTCTCATTATAAACCGAACAGAGCACGAAATGCACTTCTTAGAAGTTGGAGCAACAGCATTCGTATCACTGAGGCCTTGCGAACTTTCCAAATGTTTGTCAGCATGTCTGTTCCTAGTTTAGATGTTAATATCTCCTTATTTCTCCGTAATGCATTCACTTGATCTCTCTCTCTCTCTCTCTCTCTCTCTCTCTCTCTCTCTCTCTCTCTCTCTCTCTCTCTCTCTCACACACACACACACACTCACACACGCACACACACAAATGAAATCTTCATTCAAAGTAGAGAACACGACAAGTAAGATTGAAGTGAGATTTTATTTTACAACAGAAGGTCACAATACCAGCATACAGCGTCTGTGCATGACACAGGGACGTGGGAAAGCCAGGCGCCGAGGCAAGACTTGCAAACCACCGACAGGGTGTGACTGTGTGTGGAGGTGACAGGGTGTGACTGTGTGTGGAGGTGACAGGGTGTGACTGTGTGTGGAGGTGACAGGGTGTGACTGTGTGTGGAGGTGACAGGGTGTGACTGTGTGTGGAGGTGACAGGGTGTGACTGTGTGTGGAGGTGACAGGGTGTGACTGTGTGTGGAGGTGACAGGGTGTGACTGTGTGTGGAGGTGACAGGGTGTGACTGTGTGTGGAGGTGACAGGGTGTGACTGTGTGTGGAGGTGACGGTGTGACTGTGTGTGGAGGTGACAGCGTGTGAATGTGTGTGGGTGTGACAGGGTGTGACTGTGTGTGGAGGTGACAGGGTGTGACTGTGTGGAGGTGACAGGGTGTGACTGTGTGTGGAGGTGACAGGGTGTGACTGTGTGGAGGTGACAGGGTGTGACTGTGTGTGGAGGTGACAGGGTGTGACTGTGTGGAGGTGACAGGGTGTGACTGTGTGTGGAGGTGACAGGGTGTGACTGTGTGGAGGTGACAGGGTGTGACTGTGACAGGGTGCGACTGTGTGGAGGTGACAGGGTGTGACTGTGTGTGGAGGTGACAGGGTGTGACTGTGTGTGGAGGTGACAGGGTGTGACTGTGTGTGGGGGTGACAGGGTGTGACTGTGTGTGGAGGTGACAGGGTGTGACTGTGTGTGGAGGTGAGCGATAACGAAGAGATTCTACACACTCCAACGCGACTGCTAATAGTGTTCTACCTCACACCCGGCACTGTGAACTACTAAATTCTATCATAAGCTACTCATTACGTTCAAATAGCACTGGTTTGCATTATCAACTTCCGCTCCCACGCAATCTCTCTCTCTCTCACTCACACACACACACACACACACACACACACAGAGAGAGAGAGAGAGAGAGAGAGAGAGAGAGAGAGAGAGAGAGAGAGAGAGAGAGAGAGAGAGAGAGAGAGAGAGAGAGAGGAATATTTCAAAAACTACTTGCAACATAATTGACAGACTGTTCCATAACTTTTCAATCTTCTTATTTTGTCATGAAATCACCTGCAATGGCATGTTTTGTAGCCATTTGTGAGCGTCCTGGAGAAAAAGTGGCTCAAGTCGCAGAACAGTTTTAGAGAAAGGGCTTGGCAAAGTTGCCAGGGAGCCATATCAAATACGTATTTCTACAGCTTTGCGCCAAAGTTCAATATCAATCATAAGTGCTACAAATATGATTTATCAGGAAATTGTTTTTAAAAACTGAATATATTTGTGGTTGAAAAATCTGATTTTGTCAATGTTGACCCTTTAGTCACGTTTTCCCCTCAGCACTTGCATTTCACAAACGCTTTTCTGATCATTGAAATGAAAGACTTAGTGACCCCTCCTCCAAAACTCCTCTGCGAAAGGCTGAAAGTTCCACATGATTAGCCAGTAAGACGTACCTGTCAATGCATCGTGAGACATTACGTGCACAATAGATGGCACAGTTGCATGCCGCTGTACACATTCTGTGCTACGGAGACTACCAGATAGTCTCTGTCGCTGTACACATTCTGTGCTACGGAGACTACCAGATAGTCTCTGTCGCTGTACACATTCTGTGCTACGGAGACTGCCAGATAGTCTCTGTCGCTGTACACATTCTGTGGTACGGAGACTACCAGATAGTCTCTGTCGCTGTACACATTCTGTGGTACGGAGACTACCAGATAGTCTCTGTCGCTGTACACATTCTGTGCTACGGAGACTACCAGATAGTCTCTGTCGCTGTACACATTCTGTGGTACGGAGACTACCAGATAGTCTCTGTCGCTGTACACATTCTGTGCTACGGAGACTACCAGATAGTCTCTGTCGCTGTACACATTCTGTGGTACGGAGACTACCAGATAGTCTCTGTCGCTGTACACATTCTGTGCTACGGAGACTGCCAGATAGTCTCTGTCGCTGTACACATTCTGTGGTACGGAGACTACCAGATAGTCTCTGTCGCTGTACACATTCTGTGGTACGGAGACTACCAGATAGTCTCTGTCGCTGTACACATTCTGTGGTACGGAGACTACCAGATAGTCTCTGTCGCTGTACACATTCTGTGCTACGGAGACTACCAGATAGTCTCTGTCGCTGTACACATTCTGTGGTACGGAGACTACCAGATAGTCTCTGTCGCTGTACACATTCTGTGCTACGGAGACTGCCAGATAGTCTCTGTCGCTGTACACATTCTGTGGTACGGAGACTACCAGATAGTCTCTGTCGCTGTACACATTCTGTGGTACGGAGACTACCAGATAGTCTCTGTCGCTGTACACATTCTGTGCTACGCAGACTGCCAGATAGTCTCTGTCGCTGTACACATTCTGTGGTACGGAGACTACCAGATAGTCTCTGTCGCTGTACACATTCTGTGCTACGCAGACTGCCAGATAGTCTCTGTCGCCGTTCCGTCACATGATCCAACTACTTCTCAAATACTGTGCATGCCATTTAAATTAGGAAGAGGGCTCTGCAATAGTGTTCCCTCGTGCATGCCTGCTTTGTTGCTAGGTGTATTCATCTGGTGATACTTGTAAAAAGTAGTTCCAACAAGGTGTATTCATCTGGTGATATTTGTAAAAAGTAGTTCCAACACTATTTCATAAAAAAACAAACAGTAAGCTTGATAGAGCACTGGATATGTACAAATTTGATAACATCAAATATTTTTACAGGAATTACAATTTGTTTTTACTTCTTGATGATATTCTAAGAAAGCTAGTGAGCCTTGCCCCTGAATTGACTATCACCTTGACGAATGACAGGGACTATTACTAGTATTAGGTAGTCTCTGTGGCACAGAATGGGCTGTACACTCCCCAAAACATGATCACTTCCATCCTCTTCTTCTATTAACCTTTGAACATAATCTAAAACTACAAAGAAAGTATTTACATACCAGTCAAATTCATCATGGCAGGACTAACTATATGAATTGCTGACTGCATTAAGAGTCTTGAGAGCTAAGACAAGATGGAAAAGTTGCAAGTTAAGATTTTCTTCAACTTTATAGCAAAGAAGATTGGTTGACAACAAGATCATGAGCAATTTGTTTTTCAGTAGCAAAAAACTACTTTTGCACAAGATCAACAAAATGCATTCAAGAATTGCAATATTAATAATTTGAGCACCAAGGTTGCTTTTTAATGATGCAAAATACATGCATACATATCATTTTTTTAATTTTAAGATCTCTGATATGAAAGAGAACATTTGTGCTTTACACAAATATTGTTTAATTTCATGAGACATTCTTAACAATGAGTATCAAATATTATGTTCAACTCTCTGCTGCAAAATCCTGTAATAAGCTACACTTATTGAATGAGACGTTCTTGATCATGAGTATTTGACATTATCTCCAATTCTCTAACAGACAATCCTCAAATAATTAGTATTTAGGGCAGATCAGATAACAATTGGAAAAAAAATAAAAACTAATAAAATATAATGTGAAAACTACTGGTGGAGACTAGAATTTTAAAAAAAGTAAATGTTTACAACATACATGATGACAATTTATTTGACTTGATGGCAATACAATCTCAATAATTTTTTAAGAGATAATGATAAAATGTCAAAGAATGTCAGAGGCAAATATTCAGTGAAAAAGGCCAAAATGTTACCTGCTGATTTGTTTGATTTTTAAAAAGTTGCATGCCTAAAACAATATTGCACTGACAGGAGCAAAAAGCAAATGAAATAAATAAAAGTAAGAAATATACAGTGAGAAATACAAATGCATACAAGAATTATGTACGGCAAGTAAAAATTCAGGATAAATCATACTAGCACCTCAATAATGTGAGACTAGAACAGTTCATTTTGTTGAATTTTCCTCTTTGAGGTCAATGCACAATTATGCCGATCTGGCTAGACTGCAATGACTACTTCCACACCTTGTGGCGACGTTTGAAAGTTTCCCTTCAAGATGACTGCAAGTCACGGAGATGCACTCCCTGGCAAATGCACTCTAATCCCTTGACAGCTTTTCCTCCTGTATCACAAGGAGTATGCAGCTAAGTGCCTCCATGCCGCCACACTGTGCTCCAGTCTGCGTCTATTAAACTTGACATGGCTTGGTGAAAGATTTTAACTTCATAAATCATCCAACTCAAATTTCAAAACTGTTTTCACACCGGAGAAAATTCTGTTGATGATGACACGTGTAAGCCAACTCATCATTTCTGACAGTTATGGATATCTTACATTTGGCTTAGAATGATGACCAACCATGACAATTACTTACACAGGAATGAAATTCAGGGTTGAATAACAGCTTTCAAAATGGAGAATATACATCATCAGATTGAAAAGAGTACATGAAACAGAATAAATATAATCGGATGATTTGTACACAGGTAACAACAACAATTTTGGTTGATTTACATCATACAGTGTACAGAAAAAAGGTTCAACATCATTTGGCACAGTGCAGAATAAAATAAGATTGTCAACTCCTTCTCTATGCACAAATACATATCAACAGCTGATTTTCTTCATGTGAGCAACCCCATACACAAATAAAATTAGACATCAATTAAAAGCCACCTATGCCTAGTTCAACGTGCACTGGGGATAAGTATAACAACAATGGCTTCTAATTTTCCAACAAACAAATTATATACAACAAGTGTATTCTCAAAATTGGCCGAGTTCATGAAAATCTCCTTGGTTATCCTCATTACCACGCTTTGCAAAGTGCCTGATCTGAGTGCAGAGAGCCAGGGAGACACATTTTGTGAGAGATTGCAGATCACACATAGAAAGCACTCCTTGGACTAAAGTTAGACTCTCACACTTTCTCTTCTCAGAAAAGAGAGGCTATGCAAGGCCACCTGCTTGACTAAAGGCATCACCACACACATCTCACTCTGGAACTGTGCAGACATCAATGAGAAAGCGAAGTGTGGGAAATTCTCCAAGTTACAACTGCTACTTATCAGGTCTTAGTGCATGTCTTGCAATGATAGAATGAAGGGTTAAATAAAATGACAGCTGATTATGATGCTGTGCCTGAAAATCACATGAACTAATCATCTTGGATTCAACAAACACCATTTCTAGTTCTACACTCTGGTCCCATTCTTCAACAGTTCTGATGATATTTGTGGGGACATCATGAATAAGTCTGAAGAGTGAACATCATGAACTTCTGGTCATTTTGAAACACAATCAAACAAATCCTGGTGCATGTAATCTGTACACTTGATTTCATAACTGCAAGTTTCAAATAATTAGAAAATCCTTTTCCATTATACTGAATTGAACAAAATATAGTCTGTAAAAGAGATTCTGAAAACAAAAACTCAAGAATGACAACAAATAAATTAATTTTCAACATAATGTCTTCCTGACTTTAACAAGTGCATGCTTTGAAATCATTTATGGTTTTTGTTGTATGCAAACATGTGACGCTTTTCACAATCTATGCTCCTTTTATGGTCACCAGGTTGTTACTGTGTGTGTGTTGAGCTTGATCTTCAAGGGTGACATGACTGCTTGACCCACTGGTCACTTGCTACTTGAGGGTGCTTTGTTCAAAGCTTCGCAAATCACCGAGTTGCATCCCTGAGCAAGGTGCTTCATTTGCATTGCTTCTCCCCACCCAGGAGTAAAACGGGTACCTGTTAAGGCTGAGATGGAAAACTGCTAAAGCTGACTTTGGCGCGTTCATTCAACAGCCTGCTTGCATGCTCCCCAGGGAGTTGAGATGGTGTTGGAGTGCAGCCTGCTTGCATGCTCCCCAGGGAGTTGAGATGGTGTTGGAGTGAGAAACTGAGTAGCCCAATGACCAGGGGGGAAATGTGTGCGGTTTGAGCATCCAACAATGGGTTTAAAGTCGCAATATAAAAAGAGCACCCCACCTTCAACTTTTACATTAATTTCCAGAAGCATGTAGATGCTCCTGCCACGCAAGAGATTCCTGGGTAAGACTTTGCTTGGTAATTCTGAGAGCAGTATGATAATAATTAAGAAATGACTTAATTAAACAATACATATATCCAAACTTAATCAAGTTAACTCTCCATTGTTATGCAGCCCTCATTTGCCTTGGTTGGCTAATTATGTCATAATCTTTTCAAGGTCAGAGGCCTAGCCTGTATTTCTTTCAGTTACATATACCTATATACACACTGCAATTACATGTGTACCTCTATGCACATTACCTGTTCCCCACTGAGAAAACCTGGCATCTGATCTGCTTCAGAAATTCCTTAAAAATCAGGGGAGACAATCCCAGTCCTCTGTAGACTCATGCACAATGTTCAATACATTTCTGTTTGTTTAGAATATCTGACATTTTATCAGAAACAAAATATTTTCCTTAGATAAGACAACAGGGTTATCCAAAAAATGTTCTGCTCTGTTTGAAAATGTGTTACAAATTGGAGATTTGGTCAATTTGTTCATGGTTTTGATCCTAGTAGTTTTGAAGAAGATGCACCGCTTTGGATCAATGTAATCCAGCACAGTGCAACATACTGCTGCATTCATCCCCTGTGTAGAATAAATCAAAATACTGAATGGTGACAATGATATGCAAATTTGATCATAATACTACATATCACAAAAACAAAAAAGTGTCAAATGTCACTTCAGGACTGTCTAAACAAACTCCCGAGTTCTCGTCAATGAAAGGCTGTGTAGAGTCATGTAACATAGAGTACCACAGGTCCATGTAGCATAGAGTACCACAGGTCCATGTAGCATAGAGTACTACAGGTCCATGTAGCATAGAGTACTACAGGTCCATGTAGCATAGAGTACTACAGGTCCATGTAGCATAGAGTACTACAGGTCCATGTAGCATAGAGTGCCACAGGTCCATGTAGCATAGAGTACCACAGGTCCATGTAGCATAGAGTACCACAGGTCCATGTAGCATAGAGTACCACAGGTCCATGTAGCATAGAGTACTACAGGTCCATGTAGCATAGAGTACTACAGGTCCATGTAGCATAGAGTACCACAGGTCCATGTAGCATAGAGTACTACAGGTCCATGTAGCATAGAGTGCCACAGGTCCATGTAGCATAGAGTACCACAGGTTCAAATGAATGCCCCACAGCCTCTTTGCACTGATATTCCTCAAACTTTCCAGTCCATCGGTGACCTTCCTAATCTGCATACCACTTCCCTTTCCCATCAAGCTGGGTCAAAGCAGTTTGAATGATTGAATGAGGAACTGAGAGAGGGACAAACGACGCACAGTGAGACAAAGGGACAAGGGCGTCACTTCCATTGAAGTGCTAAATAATGCCTTGAAGTCCGCACAGTCCATCCTCGACTTCTGGAGGAATCCAGCATGTGAGAGGAAAGGTTCTCCAAGTCATGGTTAGGCCCAGTTCTGAGATTCTGCAAGTCATGGTTAGGCCCAGTTCTGAGATTCTGCAAGTCATGGTTAGGCCCAGTTCTGAGATTCTGCAAGTCATGGTTAGGCCCATACCTGTAAGAAGGAGAGTCAACTATTAGCTCTCAGATGCACTGTATAAGATGCATGTGTTTGATATCTTCCTGTGTGATTAGAGGAAATGAAAAAAAAACACATCACCATACAGAGTTAGATGAGACTCAGAGAAAACATAGTCAAATAGATGTTCTAGAGCCACAGTGTGACATGTTTAGTTTAAAGGGTACATCTGCATCCTTATTGAGCTGCACATAAGGTTTACCCCTGCCATTTATCTCCTTTGAGAGAAATATAAATATACATTGATATGAGTTTCGATACATAATGTCTACATGAACAGATGGAGAGGTTTGCGATCTTTGAGGGGATGACAATGACAATGACAATGTAAAACACTTATCTCTACCTCTTTTGGACTATCATTATGAGTTATCCATCATGTAAGAACTATTTTTTTTTAAAGGAAAAGCAAAAATATCTGTAATCATGGCAACAGGCAGCCATCTTGAATATTTCTTCACATATTCATCAAATTTTGGTCCTCAGATCTGACAAAATGCTCCCTTGATCTGTTCACAATTTTTTTTTACTAATACTTCAATAAAGATCAATGTGAATGAGCAAAATGACCGTTTTTCTATCTGTATGTAATTTTTTCGCACATGGGTAATAAAACAGGTTTTTAAGTTATTCAAATTCAATTTTTGCCTGATAAATGCTGGAAATGCAAAGAAAATGGTTCAGGAGGCTAATGAGAATATACAAAGAAAATCTACATTTTTGCTGCCATCTCATCAATTTCTTACAAGAACAAAGCCTTAACTTTTCATAGAAATTAATGCTCCATCAGTAAAAAGGTTCAAATTTAACCCGTATGCAGAATTCATCAAAATCCTGTATGGCGCACCATCAACACACATTCCTACTCACACGTAGCGTGTAGTCCCAGCTGCCTGTGCAAAGTGCAGTGCCATCTGGAGACACGCCAAGGCAGCTAACTCTGTTCTCATGGCCATAGAGGATGGAGAGTCGTGTCCCCTTGAGTACGTCCCACAGGTTGACTGTGTAATCATTGTAGCCACCAAACAAAAGTCGACCTGGGAAAAAAGACAGTTTCTGAGTAATGGCAACACCACAGGGACAGAGAGGATGACTTTAACACAGGGTCACTGAGTAATGGCAACACCACAGGGACAGAGGATGACTTTAACACAGGGTCACTGAGTAACGGCAACAGCACAGGGACAGAGGATGACTTTAACACAGGGTCACTGAGTAATGGCAACACCACAGGGACAGAGGATGACTTTAACACAGGGTCACTGAGTAACGGCAACACCAAAGGGACAGAGGATGACTTTAACACAGGGTCACTGAGTAATGGCAACACCACAGGGACACAGAGAATGTTTTTAACACTGAGTCACCGAGTAATGGCAACACCACAGGGACAGAGAGAATGTCTTCAGTGAGCCTCAGGACAAAGTTGTGGATTGCTCTTAAAACTTCAAAGGTCTCAGCACTTAGATGGAAACACCGATACTGTGAAAATTCTAGTGCTCTGTCCCTCTGTGGGTTGGGGGTAAGTATGCCTACCATGTCTCCCTACTTGATTCATGCATGCACATAACTACATAATTTCACTCTAACCAGGTCTATTTATGATAGCAGTGAATGGCCTTATATGGCATACATAGGCTGAGAGGTCATGAAACTCCATCCATCCATCCAATGTTTTAATAATGTTCTTTACAGTCATTTTATGCTCTTAGATATAAAGAAAGGATTTTGGGGGTAAAATTTGTTAAGCCCTAACACGACAGCATTATTCATCCTTTTCTCCAAAACACCCCACTAACAATCTTGGTTTTATAGTTGTATTTTTCTTGTGCCCTTAGACTTGTCAAATAAGGAAAGCAAATAGGTAATTCAACTTAATAGTGACTTGGTAAATTAGTGTGGGAAAAACCTTTATCAGAAGAATTTTTTGCTGCCAAACACTTAAGCTACAGCATTGTGACCTCTGAAAAATGCAGCGAAACTGAATGTAACAGAGTTAGATACTTACCGCTGACAGAGAAATCTACAGCGTTGCAGCCAAAGATGATGCTTTCCTTCTTGTAGCAGCTGACCTCCCTGTCCGCTCGCAGGTCAAACAGCCGGCACTGCAGTAGAATTAGACGCCGAGGTAATTCCATGCAGAATTTTGGTAACCTCCCTGCAACTCCTTGGAACAAAAACATAAGTTCAGCCATAGAAAGTGAACTGCCCAAGGAAGCTCACACCTGCGTGTGGTGTGATGAAGATGAAGTCTGCTGTAGAACTTGGAAGCTCTGGGAGAACTTGTCAAAACTACAAAACTGATAAGTCTTACAGAGCAATCCACATTTTTTCTCTGAAAAGGATTACAATTCTCAAAAGTATTCTTGAAATATGGGAAAAACAATTTAAAATCGTTATATTTCAGTATATAGATTCAAGCAATTTTTTTTCATTTCATTGAAGCAAAATTATTAATGCAATATAAAAAGGTACATGCTTTATTAAAGGGTTGATAATATATGTGACCCTCCATCACAAAATGAGTCTCTCGTGGCGCTTGGAAGATTTTGAGATATGCATATTTTTATGAAATCAAGGGAACAAGCTTTCCAACGGTGCAAAAATGATCGAGATCTGACTATTTTTTGCGAAGTTACATCATTTTAAAGATAGTTTGCCAAATAAGCTCACGTTTGAGAAAAACGCATTTGAAAGTTTTTTAAGGAAATTTGATCAGTTTCCTTAGCAACCGTAATCTCAGACTTATGAAATGTGGCACAGTGATTAGGTCATATATGGGCAAGGGTGTTATAAAATTTGATTGCATTATCTTGACTTACTTTTACTTATTTGGTGTTTTTAATGGGATGATGTATAGCATAATAATGGGCAGCTAATGACTTTTTAGTAAAAAAAATTTTTTTCATTTCTGACAAGTCAATAATTACATTTTTGACAGATACTAACTTGCAGTATACAAAAACAGAATGAGTTATGACTTTGCTGTAGTCATGTGACCAATATAGCCGACTGGTCTATAAATAGTATAAAATCTTGAGTTCTCGTTTTCTCCATTAAATGTGAAGATATTTGGTCAAAACTTAGTATATATGTTATTCAAACATAGATTTAGCTTACTGACTAGAACTGCTTGTTTTGAAGAAAACATTTTAAAAGGAAAAATAGAATAAATTGTACACTACTAAGAAAATGTACAGTAATAGTTTCACAACAATCATTTATAGCTCAGATTCAGATGCGTGGTCTTACGATCGTTCGATGCGGGAAATTGAACACCAAGCAAACAAAGTGAACATATTCGTGTGTCTAGAGGTCGATTTCATTAAAAAGACTTTCACACACAATAAAGTATAGTCTCTAGATTCTAAAACAGTCAAAAGCTAAAAAACGACCATTTTGACCCCATCATACTTTATTTGGCTATTACGCAAAACTATATGAGTGCGCAAGCGTCTCATTTAGTCGTGGAGGGTCACATATATGAGGCTGTGCCAAAACGTGCTGGGGGGGTGCTTGGACATTTGTGACAAAATAAACCTTTTCAGTTGATAATTTTTTGTGTTTGAAGTGATACTTTAGTCTTTGATGAACACATTTTTGTAATAAAAGAATGGTTTGTGCATTTGGGAAATGTGTACTGTTTGATAATATGCCATGATACGCTAATTTTGAGAAAAGCCACATGTGCAGCAAAACTGACCACAGAAGCCATTAATATCATTTCATACAACTGGTGTTGATTTATTTCTAGTGAACAGACCCAGCAGAAGCATTATCAGTCTTTAAAAGTACATTTGGAGCCAAATCTTGAATGCAGCATCACGTAATGTCGCAAGACGCTAAAAAATCATAAAAGTCAAAACTGATACTTTCTGCTGAGTAACCACAAGAAGTATAAACACTAAAATAAACTATAACACTTCAACAGAAACACTGACAGATGACAAACATATCTCTAAAAGTGTTTAAAGTTTGCTAAAACTAGTTAAACATGTTGTTGTACCGGTCACATGTTACAAAATGTTGATGGACATGAAAATGTTCATAATATTTGAAATAACAACCAGAATGTTATACATACACTAACTTTTCAGTTACAATCTAAAGATTGGGTTATTTCTGGAATATGAAAACAGAAACAATACCAAAACATGTTCAAAGCAAGTCATAACAGCATTCTCCCTGTCACGTGTTACACTGTGTCAGTGGACATGAAATAATTCAAAATTTCAAAAATGACAACTATAATATTAAATAGACCTTTTGGATACAGTCATATTTTGAAGATTAGGTAATTATGGAACATTAAAACACAAAAAAATAACAACATGTTCAAAACAGGTCAAATCTGTGTTCTACCTGTCACGCGTTACATGGAGTCAGTGGACATGAAATCAATCAAAATGTCAAAAATAACTACAATATTCAAATAGACATTTAGAATACATTTTAACCTAAAGACTAGGTACATCTAAAACATAAAAATGCAATCAACAGAAATATCATGTTCAAAACCAGGTCAAAAGAGCATTCTGCCTGTCTTGCGTTACGCTCTATAGCAGGACAGGAAGAGACTCAATGCACTCATTTTCTTTTCAAAACATATCTTATCCTAAATAGCAACACAATGAAACAGGAAAAGGGTATACTTGACAAACACTGATACCATGTCAAAACAACAAACACAATGTGGCACTATCATGAAATGTTAGCATTCAAGGCAAAGTCATTTAAAGAAGAATAGCTGGCGGCGGTTTGTAGACCGCTTGGTGTCCATTTCAATATTGACTTTCCTTGATTTGCGCAGGAAAACCAGCATGTCCTCCCAAGATTCTTCTGGGCAGCTGTCCCAAAAGAAGAAGTCCTCGTACTGACGCATGAATCTCACATGCACTTCAGATGTTTCGCACCCCAACACCTGCAACACAAAACAAGCAATAACTTTCTGTTTCTACTGGCAATGTAACTGACCTCCCCCCACCCCCACCCACCCCCTCTTCAAAAACAAAACAAAAAGAAAACACATGCACACAAAAACAAAATATTCATGTGCTCTCAGCACAATTCACACATATGAACTCAATTGAAATCTGTAGGGGGAATACCTCGCAAATGTAATCATTCTCGTCAACCCATCGGTAGAGGTAGTGGTCCCCTACTGCTGGCAATTCTCCATCACTTGGTCCTGAAGAGGGAGGGTGTCGCTGAGGTGTCCCCGGTGATGTTGCAGTGCTCTGGTCTCTGGTACTGAAAACACGCATAATAATTAATACAGAATCTAAGACAAGTGCAAGGAAAACATATGAAAGACATTTTCATTACAAAACATGACGTTCCCACCACAAGGCGGTAAAACGCACACACACAACACAAAATCAATACCATAAATGTAGTGATCACATTGAATAACACAAAAATGTACACACCTTTCATTGAAAGCAGTGTTGAACACATCATCCATAGAGATGTCCACAGGCCTTGCGGTTCTCAGCAGAGGGACGAAGTGGTTGGGAGACCAATGGCCGTCGGGTGCGACGTCTTCCCCGGCTGTAGACGTCCACATTATGAAGATGGGGCCTGCGTCAGTTTCAAGAAGTGGCTGCATCATTCTTGATGCTAGAGTCTGCATCTGAATAGGTCCTTTCTCAGGATATAAGCACTGAATGGGTACGTGGAGGACGTTGGCTGCAGCATATATGTGAAAAAGTCCACATTCCTTAAAGGGTCCCCTGCAGCGCATCACTTCCGCCTGAAGTTGGTCAAGTGGCCGATCAGAAGCTGCCCCGGGAATGTCAGAAAATAGAATAATGTCCGCTAGCAATGCTGGCCCATCATCCCTTGTCCCAAGCGCGACGAATTCAGGATCGATGTACAGAGACTGGTTGGCAACAAGCTCCGCTGTCAGTCTTACTCTGATTTCTTCATGGAGAGATTCTGAGCCACAGATGATTGTGCTCAACGCACGCGGCAAGCAGTTGCCATCAGCGTATGTTGTGACAGGCAAAAGTCCCTCTGGAGTCACTGATGGCAACATTGCAAATGAG
Organism: Theodoxus fluviatilis; assembly: GCA_034096865.1. Lineage (NCBI taxonomy): Eukaryota > Metazoa > Mollusca > Gastropoda > Cycloneritida > Neritidae > Theodoxus > Theodoxus fluviatilis. The sequence continues at coordinate 39,677 of JAWQFJ010024777.1, forward strand.
TGTTTGTCCACTGTGACTGGAAGGTCGCAGACGTACTGGTCCTCATGGGGAAGGTCATAGTTGCACACATCGGCATGATTTTCCACACAGATTTCTTCTAGATGCTGAAATGATGTGGCATTGCTCATCTTTGTCAACAGAGTTGCAAAAAACTGTTGTCTGGCTTGTTGTTCAGAGCATGTGGGAGGGGTTTGGTGAGGTGGGGGTGTACAAGCACGTGGGGGTGGGGGGTTATGGCGTGGTGGGGGTGCCTGAGCAGGTGGAGGCGGGGCTGTGCGAGCAGCTGGAGGCCGGGCTGTGCGAGCAGGTGGAGGCGGGGCTGTGCGCGGTGGCAGGGCTGTGCGAACACGAGAAGAAGTCATACGTGGCATACGAGTGCGAGTGCGGGAAGGTGGTGGGGTAGGGAACCGTGGAGCTTCAGGCATTTGGTGAGGGGGGGGACGTAGTGTCGCAGTCAGATGATAGCCGTGCAGGAGAAGATTCAGTCAGAGAGTCGCCATTCTTTTGTGTCGTGATTTTTGTTGTTGTCCAGTCTCCAGTTAGATCCAGGAAGTCGCATTGTTGGTGGTTGCCTGAGAGACAGTGGTCACAGAAGCAGGCAAGGTTTCTTGTTTGGATGATTCCAGGTCTTACTGGTCTCACATGGTGAATAAGCCTGGTACCGGGTACAGTGAGGATCGCAGACGACGGCAGAGAGCGGTCCACCTCAGCCGAGGTGACGAGTTGGAACGAGCGCCGTTTATGACAGCATGCACTGGCTGGGTCTGGCATTATTGTGTATGTTGAACTAAGGTGTTCTAGCATACTCTGTGCATTCTGCACTTGGGCCTCTCTGTTTTTGACGTCTTGGTCAACTGCGGTTTTCACAACTCTACCACATGCGTCACATGGGCCTTTGCCATGTCTGGATCCAAAGAAAGCTCGCTCGATGTGTTGTTTCGACGCCAAGTAAAATGGAAGCTTTGATTTGTAGTGGGTAGGGCACTCATCACTCCAAATAATGAGCTTTGCAATCCCCAACTGTTGGAGGTGTTCTTGTACTTCTTGAAGCATCAAGGTGACGATGTGGGCATCGTGGTTCAAGTCATCCGACAGGTAGATCATGTACTCCGTCACCAGCTGGTTCTCGCAGGAGTCACAGGCATAATAGATCACAACAGGATGAACAGTGACCTGGTTGTAGCCCCAGTGAGCTGCCTGTACCTCGTCTTGGTGCTTGCAGAGGTAGTTTTCACTGAAATCAATCACCACAGCAGCCGTCTTCTCTTGCAGTGTGGGTAGTTTGCTCTGAAGTAACTTGAACTGCATGTGCTGGAACCGGAAGGTGAACACGTGTTTTGAGAAAGTGCCCATGGCCGCCAAGAGAGCTGAGATCAGGTCAGCGAGAGAAGTAGTTTTTGTCACCTTGTCTACCTTGCTGGTTGTCTTTCCAGTTTTGACATTCTCCCACTGGTGCCACACAGCCTCTGTGTTGTGAGCATTGACGTTGAGGCCGCCTTTGATCTTCTCCTCAAGCCCTTTGACACCACACATTGAGCACTGCCGGTCGTAGCAGATCTTCTTTGGGGATGGACATAGAGTCATATCACTGGCAACATCCCGGCCATCAATTGACTGCGTCAGAAAGGGGTTGAGGGCATCCAACTTCAGATTGATGTTTGAGCAAACATCGCACAGACACTGCGTGTAGGCTTGTTTGTGCACAGTTTTGATGTGCTTTGGTATTCTTCTGTACAGAGTACGCAGCGAGATTCGCATGTTCTGATTTGTCGCCTCATAGTCTTTGTGGAGATGCTTTAACCTCTTCGGGAGGATTTTTTGTTGCGTCATGGTGCGCTTCAGCACACTTCGTTTTCCTGGCAATGTCACCGCCACCTCTTCCAGGAAGTTTACAGCTGCCTGTGTCTTCTTGCTGATCTGTTTTCTTTTGTATGGGCTCGACATGCTCACACGCTTTCCAGTTGTTTCCAACATAAGTTTTCTTGCTGTTAATGACTTTTTGTCACGTCTAGATTTCAGTTCTTGGGCTGATTTTTGCACAGTTGACGCAACCTTCGTGGCTCTTTGAGCTTTCTTGCAATCAGACCGAGCAGCATATGCCTCTCGCTCAAGCCTCTCTAATCCCCTAATCAAAGTTGCTGCTGTTTTCCCGCCGATGGCTTTGATGTTTTCTTTCGCCCTTTGAAAAGATTTGTAGAGTCCCCATGGTGTAGCAGTGCTGGTTGATGGTGTAGCAGTGCTGGTTGGTGTAGCGGTGCTGGTTGATGGTGTTGCGGAGCTGGTTGATGGTGAAGCGGTGCTGGTTAATGGTGAAGCGGTGCTGGTTGATGGTGAAGCAGGGTGGGCTGATGCTGTAGCACTTGCTGGCGTATCAGGAGACGGGCGCACCTGCTTGCTCCCTGAAACATAAACAACATAGAAATAAACCTTATGACACAACTGTGACATTGCACATACAACTTTGCTTCGACATATGCATGGAACAGTAACCGAACACAGCTGAAAAAGAGGGGGTGGTAAAAACCAAACAAAAACCAAAACAACAACGTTACAGGAACCACACATTCACAAGCAGTTTTACGTGACGACACTCACAACTCAAACAGCCTCAAGTCATCACTAAATACTGTACTAAAAAAATACCTGTTTCTTTTTGCTTCTTCTTGTCGTGGTAGTATTTATGACACTTGATCCGGTGCCACTGCCACTTGTTGCCATTCCATTTTTCCCTTTGCGCTTTCTTCTCAGTTTTCCACTTGTGTCGCTTTGCCGCAGCGTCGGCCTCCAGTTTCTGTATTGCAGCCCTGGTCTGCAGAGGTGGAGGTTCACTAGCAGGTAGAAGGCGGGCATCTGCTTCTTTTGCGGCTTTACGCTTGGCTCTGATAAACAAAACAAACATAAAATCAAAATCCAAACAGGATTACAATTTGTATGCAAATACAGAGATTGCGCTATGCTCAAGCTATTGAGCAAGGGGGGAAAAATGTTTGCCACTAACAGAGACTGTAGCTTACCTCATCTTTGAACTCGCAGCCTGGCCTTCTCACGGGTATGCAGCATCGCTTCCTCATTCCCTGGCTCCTTTAACTTCTGGCGATACAGTTGGCTTTGGATGACCCTCTGTTGTTGCCTCTCAGTATGAAGTCCAGGATTGGTCTCCTCTACTCTCTTTCTGTACTTTTTGCACTTCTCTGCATTTGTCTCAGCTGCTGACATCTTCAACTTCACATGCAGATTTGATATCCGTGGACGAAGAGCTGGGAAAAACAACAGAAAATATTCAGATTTGAAAAGTAAAATCCAAGATTGGCAAGGTTCTCAATTCTATCGAAAATGTAATTGGTTGTACGTAAACTCCTTGCAAAATCACAAATAAAAAAATAATCTGCGATTCTTTCTAAGACAGTCCCATGAAAATATTCCTTCCCCCTGCTAACCCAAATGCATTTTTTCAGCTTTGGCTACAATCGTTACAAGGACATAAACGTCTCTTCCTAAATCGTTACACGGACATGAACGTGTCCTCCTGAATCGTAACACGGACATAAACAAAACCATGTCCGAGATCAGTGATTTCTCCACATTTGGACCACTAAAATCGCGCGGGACAAAAACTGGCCAGAGGATTGTATTTTTCTTCCATCATATTAGCCTCCCAAAAGTAGCAAGCAGTTATTATAAGCTAATTCAATTCGCAGAGAGAAGAATTATCTGTAAAACGTAACAACAGGTCACACGTAACACCCTGCCCTGAGCAGACAGTAAAATATTTTCTCACCTTTATGGATCGTCGTCTCCATGATTCTCAATGGAATCGACAGACCGGAAATGCCGTAGAAGCAAAGCTAGTGGTTTCCACGCTTTCGTATCAAATACTCGCGAACTTCTTTGTGAAAATTGCAAAAATAACGAAATTGGTCAAACGTAACATTCGGACATTAAACTTCATCGATTTATTTAGCTGCTAGATACAATAACTTCGCAGATTCTGACTAAAATGTAACACACTGCTTTTATTTCCTCGAATACGAAACTATCGTTTCCATCCAAAATGGATGCCATTCAAAGCACCAAGACCGGCGAAATCGAATCTGTAAACAAGTTGGTCTGCGGACATGAGCCCTTAGAAAAAAACGGGTATTTTCTGGGCGAGATTTTCGGTAAATTCTGGTTCTAATTACGATTGTTGCACATTCTACAAAGAGTTGCATGCTTAGACTGTATGAAATACGCAGATTAAAACCGATGCAGTGATGCAGATCATGAAAAATCGAAAGTTTCCAGATGACACCAAAATGTCCAAAATGTTTCGGGGCCGTTTCCGGTGTATGTTTGAAACATTTTATTCTTTTATTTGACATTCACAACAGCAACAAGCTTAAAAACATTAAAAAAGCATTCATCAAACTCCCCTTTTCAAAGCACAATGCGTGTAAACATGTTGGGGTAATCCAGTTAATTAGACTTGCTTTCCAAACACACATGGGGTCTGAACTGCCACCTTTTGGCACAGCCTCATATATATATATATATATATATAGAAGGAGATGCAGCATTTTGGCTCAAAAGCTGAGTTGAATTTAGTAACAAGAAGGGCAAAGCCCATACGACTCACATGCTTGACCTTGACCTTTATATGACCTTGACCTTCAGGTGACCTTCAAGGTCAAGGTCAAACAACTAAACCTACCAATGACATCATACACAAAGAAATGCTTTACACATTTTTCCTACCAAAATACACGTGACCTTGACCCAAGGTCAAGGTCATCCAAGGTCATGCAACACAAAGCTGTTAATTCAAGACATAGGAAGCACAATGGTGCTTATTGGCACTTTTTCTACCATGAGATATAGTCACTTTTAGTGGTTCACTACCCCATTTTGGTCACATTTCATAAGGGTCAAAGTGACCTTGACCTTGATGATATGTGACCAAATGTGTCTCATGATGAAAGTATAACATGTGCCCCACATAATTATTAAGTTTGAAACAGTTATCTTCCATAGTTCAGGGTCAAGGTCACTTCAAAATATGTATACAATCCAACTTTGAAGAGCTCCTGTGACCTTGACCTTGAAGCAAGGTCAACCAAACTGGTATCAAAAGATAGGGCTTGCTTTGACCTATATACCACTTGTAGCTAAGGTCGCCATTCTCAATAACGTGGGAGACAATTGGGAAAATGTGAAAAATGACTGTTTTTGAGACCACATTTATGGCTCCTGTGACCTTGACCTTGAAGCAAGGTCAAGTCACTATGTATGTTTTTTGAGGCCTTGTCATCATACACCATCATGCCACATTTGGTGTTGATAGACTTAATAGTCTCCGAGAAAAATCCAACGTTTAAGTTTTTTACGCCCGGACGCCCAGACGGACGGACGGACGGACGAAACGGCTCAGTACATAGACTCACTTTTGCTTCGCATGTGAGTCAATAATTATTATAAAAAATCTTGCATCCGTCTAAATGTGAGCACTGACTGTGGCATCGTCAGAGCCCGTGGCGAAGGCATCGCCGCTTGGGTAGAACTTTGTGCAGTTGATGTCCGCATCATGGCCCTCAAAGACCTGCACGCAGTCCCCTGTCCTCATGTCCCACACCATGGCCACTCGGTCACAGCCCTGCAGCATGGATGGGATGGCATGTCACAGTACTGCAGAATGGATGGGATGGCATGTCACAGTACTGCAGCATGGATGAGCTGACATGTCACAGTACTGCAGCATGGATGAACTGACATGTCACAGTACTGAGGTGATTACACTGGGGGACATGTAGTAAATAATGTGAAGTGGTTAAAAATACTTCCCATATCTAAACTTCCCATTCATCTCAAGATCAGCATCAGACAAGCTGGTCATGAGACACTGAACTGCCTTCTTCCTTGTACAAACCCACGAGGGTGCTTCAAAGTCCCCACACAAAGTGCAGACAGAAAATGGAGCTTAATGAGCAGTAGCAGTGGGTCATACAAAGCTGGACACTGCATCAGGCAGTCGGGGAAAACCCACCGTGAGTAAGAAAAGTTGGAAACTGATATTTCAACAGAATCAAATACTACTCATTATTCTGAGCTTGAAAGCATTTCATCAAACTATTCTGCATGGTATCCATTACATCCTAATTTAGTCATGATTGAATGAAACAACCATTCTGAAAAAAACCTCAAGCTAAAGATTTTGTTTATGGTAGATTATACATTGAAGTGGCATCAACCAACACTGAAAAAGGTGCATTTTGCTTAGATGAGATGACTTCAATACTTTGCTGCATGCAGTGATAAGATACTAATGGACACATGGTAATTCTGAGAGGAACTTCTTTTTTCTTCTTTTCATCTGTTCATATTTTTTCCCCAGGAGGTCACAACCTGCATCTCTTGTCATATCCATGACAGAAGGCCAGCAACTCAAGCTGGGTTTTCCCCAACCTTTTATAAATAGCCTCCACCCTGGGTTGGGGGTAAGAATAGACCCGCTGTGTCTCCCCAGGTGATTCCAGAGGCAAACACTGGGGGCATCGTGACTTGATTTGCACTTACTCTGAACTATTCTAGTGGTTTTGGTGCTCAATGGCCTTACATAGCCTTCAAAGGCTGATAGGCTGTGAACTATATCCATCCCTCATGCATACGCACCCCAGATACAAAGATGTTCCCTGTCTCAGTGGGAGAGAGGTCGATGCTCATCACGTCTCCAGCGTGTCCATGAAAACTCTGCAGCAGCTGTGCACTCTCCACATCCCACAGTGCACACGTGCTGTCCCCACTGCCCGTCAGGATCTGCCAGGGGTAGGAAACACATGAAATAATCAAATCTAAATCTTACTAAGACAACTAAATCTAAATCAAAATAATTCCATCTCATTTTAACAACAACAACCCAAAAAGATCTATTAAATTTTCTGAGCAGCTTCTGGCAGGAGTTAACTCTTCAAAATGTATTACACTTGTTAAATAAAGCAGCTTAAAATCAAATCAAGTCGTTTCAATTCCTTTCCGTCTCCTGTGTACCTGGTCATCAGAGCATGTGTACCTGGTCATCAGAGCAGGTGTACCTGGTCATCAGAGCATGTGTATCTGGTCATCAGAGCATGTGTACCTGGTAATCAGAGCATGTGTACCTGGTCATCAGAGCATGTGTACCTGGTCATCAGAGCATGTGTACCTGGTCATCAGAGCAGGTAAAGGAGCAGCAGGAGAGATAGCTAGTGTGCGTGGCCACCGCTTTCTTCTTGCTGGCTGGGTCGTCCTGCGTCAGGGGGTAGGTGGTGCACTTGTTGTCTAGGCCCCTGTGTGGAGTACAGACCAGGCACGGTTCACCACAAGCAACTGTTTGGACAGGAGCAGTGGTGCAACATTGCAAACAACCAAACAAGCAACCAAACAAACAAACAAACAAACAAACTCCTCTAAATCCAAATTGATCAACTCACAATCAAGATTCTCCAGCCTTCTGAATTTTTTCTTCTTTCCATTTCTGTCCATTTTTTAATAAGGGTTAGATCATGTTTCATCTTTGGAAGAGATGTGCAGATGACATACACAACCTTGAATTAAAGCATTCAGTTTTCAGTCTATTAGCTCTGTACCACCTTGGTCACATTGCATTCTAGTGTTCAAACTGAACTAGGATGGAATGAAGATAAGCTTTTGCACACTTACCCGCAGGCCACCACTCTGCCGGATGGCCCATAGGAGCAGGCCATGACCCACGTAGTGGGCATCACCACTGCATGCTCCTGTCAGGAGAAACACACACGCCTGTCTTTCACATGCTCCCTCAAGAATCCAAAGAGTAGGGAGCCATAACTTGTTGCCAACACATACTTTATTTCCATTTCGAGCATTCACTCATGACATTAATATGAATTTACTTTCCTCACGTGCCTCATGTCTGATTATGAATATGGATTTATAATGATGACATGATCGGAAACCTGAACTGTTCCAGAACTCCATTTTTCTTATATTCAATTAACTTTGTCAAATACTATCCTGAAACGGATGGTACTGAAAAAAAGAGAGATCAAATCTACCGAATGAATAAAAGAATGCACAGGTTAAGAAATGGCTGTAAAAACATGCTTAACCATCCGAGTGCCAGGAACCGATCTGGTCGGTTCAAGAATCGTTGCCAGGTTGCTTGAACCGACCTGGTCGGTTCAGAATTTTGGTGGTTGATAACGATATTGTGCTGTTCTTAAAACGGCAGATTACATCATTTCTCGAAATAATATTCATTTTGGAATAAAATAAACACATATTTGGACCCACAAAAGCGCTTGTTATCGTTTTCTCCCCTATTTCGCTCACGGAGGGCAACATGTCAACAAAGATGGCGACGTGCGTTCACTTCCGCGAATGTGCGGAGCGTCAATTACAACGAATCTCGAATGATTCAGAGATTTTCAAGAACAATCTAGTCAGAATATATGTTTGAAAGGGTGACATAAACAATTTCAGCACAGTATGCGCTTGTTTTGAAAGAATTCTTCATAGAATTAGCGTACTGATTGCCATTGCGCACGTTGATATGTATCAACTAAACGGAGGAGACGAAGCACTACTTGTGATCTACGTAGCCAAAACCGTGGCAGCGCAGTAATATTTCCTCTGAGACACAGGTTTTCATTGGCTGAGTAACTGATCATGGAAAGAAGGCTCTAGAAATAGCGATCCAAGCGGGAAACATAATGTAAACAAAGCATGCGCTCGACCGCCCACAATGGCAGATCAACCGAGTACGTCTGGCGAGAGTGAACGATTACGATGTATACGAAGTGCGTTTGAGGTTCTTGCTGCTGTAATAGATAGCAAAGACAATTCTGATGTCGAGATTGAGGATAACGACAATGATTCGGTCTCGGGAAGAAGGAAAGGATATGTGTTGTCTGCAGTCCATCCACCAGAGGGAAAGGCGGAATTAGATCGAGAACCTATACTGTCCAGGATGTGACGTGGGATGCTATTTGGCCTGTGAGCAAGGTTGGGCACTACAGAAGAATTCCAAAGCGTGGCAGACGAGAGGGAGCTTGAGAGGAAGAGGATGACTGAACAGTCTCTGTTGATAGTGGCATATCAGAAATGCCTTATTCTGACCTTGGCTTTTTGAACTCAGATGAACTCATTGCTGAGGCAAAGTTGCTCATTCCTGTCTTGATATTTTGCATGTTGAAGCTCACAGCAGGAAGGAAAGTGACATTTAATCCTTTGATTTTTCACATTTGCATGCTTCTATAATAGTCTTAGATTAGATGCTACAAAACTTTTTTTTAATTACTCACCAGAAGTACCTTATATTATTGTTGACACATTTCTGATTAGATATCAACTCAACAAAGTTTCTTTATCATGAATGTAAAAAGTGAGGTGTGTAGATAGTGATACTTTTTAATTTCATCTTTATTCATTTCCTTACAATTTTATCTGGGTTTTGCTGAAATATCTTGTAGTTTGAATGCTTATGTTGGCCACAATTATCATGTACCCCAAAATTAACAGAAAGCATTCCGAGGGCACTCATAATATTTGAATCCTTTCCAAGTTTCTTGTAGCCAAGCAGTGCTTACAGATTTTTTTTCTTGGGTAGGATAATGTTTTTGCTTGCTTGTCAGGTGCTTTTTGTCACCCTTCTTCCATATAAAAGTGTACCTTAGTAGGTGGGTAGACGACTTTGATTTTAAAAAATAATTTAAAGCAGCATTCCAGAAGTGATTTCTATTTGCCATACATATATATGTCATATTTCTGGTAATAAACATATAGTTCATTCAATAAGCTTTCTAGTGATATATAGTTTGTATGTGTTATTTCTGCATGTTGTATGCCTATATGGTCATTTGGCACATGACCCGTGAACATGAAAAAAACGGTGACATTCGGGCACTAATAGTCTGACACCCGGAGGGTTAACTTACCTTGTTTGTGGAGAACGCATCCCATACCAACATTTTGCCATCCTATCAAGAAGAAAAAGAGTTTGAAATACAAAGCTTTAGGCATCAGGTGCTAAAGTTTAAAATATTGTTGTTAAAACTCTTAATTTCTCATCAGTATCTTCCTTTTCCTGCATATGTATATATGCTTAGAAATAATAGTCTGTGATCTGTACCTGAGCTTTTACACACTTTCTAATAATTAACAAACTATTTGACAACAGAAATATCTAAAACTCATATAACTCATAAAAATAATTCAGCGATGGATTTTCTTTGTCTTGAGATAGGATCTGTGATTTAGTTGCAAAGTAAGCAATGTATTTATTGATGAAAATATTTCCTTCCTGTACACAGTACACAGTACACAGTAATTTATTGCGCCAAGTGACATCATTTAAAAAACGAGCACGAGGAAAACTAAGTGATGAAGGCTAAAAGAAACAAAACAAAAAGCCAAACATACGCATCGCTTACACACCCTAACACCCCGTTTATGCAAAAAACATGGACATTTCCCGATGTACCTCACTCACGACACACACGCAGCTGCACACAGACAAGAGATAGGACTGCACCTGTGATCTGTAAATGAATCTAATAGAACTTTACCTGCCAGGAACTCCACTATATAAGTGCTGTAAATACTGTAGTCTCAGCACATTTAGACTAAATAAACAAGAAGGGCAAAGCCCATACGACTCACATGCTTGACCTTGACCTTTATATGACCTTGACCTTCAGGTGACCTTCAAGGTCAAGGTCAAACAACTAAACCTACCAATGACATCATACACAAAGAAATGCTTTACACATTTTCCCTACCAAAATACATGTGACCTTGACCCAAGGTCAAGGTCATCCAAGGTCATGCAACACAAAGCTGTTAATTCAAGACATAGGAAGCACAATGGTGCTTATTGGCACTTTCTACCATGAGATATAGTCACTTTTAGTGGTTCACTACCCCATTTTGGTCACATTTCATAAGGGTCAAAGTGACCTTGACCTTGATGATATGTGACCAAATGTGTCTCATGATGAAAGTATAACATGTGCCCCACATAATTATTAAGTTTGAAACAGTTATCTTCCATAGTTCAGGGTCAAGGTCACTTCAAAATATGTATACAATCCAACTTTGAAGAGCTCCTGTGACCTTGACCTTAAAGCAAGGTCAACCAAACTGGTATCAAAAGATAGGGCTTGCTTTGACCTATATACCACTTGTAGCTAAGGTCGCCATTCTCAATAACGTGGGAGAAAATTGGGAAAATGTGAAAAATGACTGTTTTTGAGACCACATTTATGGCTCCTGTGACCTTGACCTTGAAGCAAGGTCAAGTCACTGTGTATGTTTTTTGAGGCCTTGTCATCATACACCATCATGCCACATTTGGTGTTGATAGACTTAATAGTCTCCGAGAAAAATCCAACGTTTAAGTTTTTTACGGACGCCCGGACGGACGCCCGGACGGACGGACGACACGGCTCAGTACATAGACTCACTTTTGCTTCGCATGTGAGTCAAAAATAATCATCACCCTAGTTGCTAGAAGTTTGCTTGGTGTGCTCTAAATTTGTTATCATAGTATTGACTGTTTTACTGTGATGATCATATCTGTTCTGCTCTAAGAATATTTTAAACATATATTTTGATCACTGTAAAGTTTGAACTGCTTTATCACTTTGTGTATATGTATCTCATTGCAATTTTTAATGTTTATACAAATAAAAATGTACAAAATCCTGATATCACTCTTTCCTGCCAGATAAACATCAGTTCAGTTCTCTCTCTCTCTCTCTCTCTCCACACACACACACACACCTAGATAATAGAAGCCTAATAGTATCTCTTCACAAGTACAGTATCACCACCCTGCAACCTTACTGTTGATCTGCCAAAGAAAAGCTTGGTTTTCAATGTCATGTCTTTTCAGGCCTTGTGGATATTCTGCGGCATGCATCTTCATCTTGTACACATTACTACATTAAACAGATGTAATACATTTTAAATTTTTTGTGTGTGCATTGATTAACATGGCTAAGAAAGCCTTACAGAGTGTTTATCAATTTGTTCAGGTTTTTATCTTTTGTCCACTATTCAATTCCTCATTAAATAAAATTTAAAAAATTGAATGTCTGGTATTCATATATAGATTCCTTTGATATTTGTTGCAATTGAGAGTTTCTTAAGTGTATTTTGTTATCAATTAGACTCATCTGCCAAACATAGCTGATAGGGCGATGAGTAAATATCAGCTCTCTGTCGCGTCTATCAGTCTTTCAGTCAAACAGTATTGATCAATCCGTGGGTCCATGTTCTCACTTGAGAGGAGCTGACGATGTGCCGTTTATCCGAGGACCAGTCCATGCACAGCACCTTGCCTTGGTGGCCTTTGAGCACCCGCCTTGTCTTGATGTTGAACTGCTGTAGGCTGGACAGGTTCTGAGCCTTCACACTCACTGCAAACAGGGAAAACTGCTCTACACAACATGCAACTGATACAAAAACTGCTCTACACAACATGCACTGATACAAAAACTGCTCTACACAACATGCAACTGATACAAAAACTGCTCTACACAACATGCACTGATACAAAAACTGCTCTACACAACATGCAGCTGATACAAAAACTACTCTACACAACATGCAACTGATACAAAAGCTGCTCTACACAACATGCAACTGATACAAAAACTGCTCTACACAACATGCAACTGATACAAAAACTGCTCTACACAACATGCAACTGATACAAAAACTGCTCTACACAACATGCAACTGATACAAAAACTGCTCTACACAACATGCAACTGATACAAAAACTGCTCTACACAACATGCAACTGATACAAAAACTGCTCTACACAACATGCAACTGATACTGATAGTGATACAAAAACTGCTCTACACAACATGCAACTGATACAAAAACTGCTCTACACAACATGCAACTGATACAATAACTGCTCTACACAACATGCAACTGATACAAAAACTGCTCTACACAACATGCAACTGATACAGATACAAACACAATTCGAAAAAAGTAATATACATTCAGTGTTTAACTTGTTCATTGTTTGCTACAATTATTAATTAAACAATGCAGCTTATATGAATGATGTGTCTATAGTGAGTTTGCCGTGTACCTGATCTCATAGAGGATCAATTAATGTCATATTGCAATGTTACACACACACACACCAAACTGATGGATGTGAGCGTACATTCATTTATTCACTGGAGTTAATAACAATAGCTGCTACATACAACCTTTTCAAGACACCATGCAGTTTAGTTCTCATCTTGTGATCAATTCGTATTTCATGACTTAAAAAAATACACAACGTAATTTTGGGTAACTTGCTTTTCGAGTATAGGCAGCAATTCGATCTGCTGTAAATCTTCATCTGTCAACAACAGAAGACGAGCTGAAGTTGAAGAATCATAACGTCGCTCAAGAACGATGCCCTTGCTTGGGAGAACCAGAGTTGAACGCTGTTTCCCTCGGAGCTGCCAACTCAGAAACCTGCCAAGCTACTCAGTATGTATGTAGCAAAGATCAATAAAGCAGACATTCCTCCGCTAATGAGCTTGCCACTTCAAGCAATTGACAAAGCTCCGTGCTTTCTCAGCAACGATTTCGAAAGAGGGAGCCACTACTAGTACAATCAAAAGAGTCTAAACTGGAACACATTAACAACAATCAGAGAGAGGATCGCAAACGAGTATCGCCTGCTGTGCATCCTCGACAGCGCAACCTGCAGCAGACGAGAAGGAAGGAAAACAGCAGACCCGGAAACCAAAGGTCGACGTGATTTTCACTTCTGCAAACATAAAGATGCATAACAAAACGTTATACATACTGTCAACATCATTCAGTTTCGCCTTTTCCTGTTCTAGTTTGACCTTCAGATCCTCGGCTTCTCGGCTGAGGGCTTCGACAGAGTCGGGGTTCTCAGCTCGAAGTGCTTCCGTCGCCATCTTTATTTATGATAAGGTACAGCCCGGATGATTCGAGTAACCTCCCTTGACACCTCTACAACTTATAGGTTTCAAATCCATTAGATGAAACGGCATATGCATATCTGTTTGAGTATAATGAAGAATATGTTCGGATTCAACTTGCACCCTGGGGATTTGTTTTGTGTTCAATTACAATGAAAGGAAACGAACCGTAAATTTTCTTTTAAAAGTGTCTGCTGAGGCATATGCCAGTAGGAGTTGTTTCCCCTTGATTACGCCTTCTAGTCGGCGAGTCCAATGATTAACAACGACGACTGTTTTTTCTTTTTGCTCTCGCGTATGTAGCGAATATCCTACCACTTTATTACGGTTCAAACTCACTAGGGAATGTGTGTGATATGCTGGACGCCTTAAATATTCATTGACGCAAGCGTTCGAAACTGTGCTGTCCCAATATTCATACCAAGATCAGTATACGGTGCAATGTTAGCCTACGATTCGAATATTTTCATAATTTTGACATGGTGAATCCCATCATTGCTGCCGATGTATATATAGAAATAAAAAAGCAATGGATGATGTTGTGTTCCGAGCGTTGTACTTCTTCAATCAATAAAGACTGGAGGCTTGTTAGTATTTCAACTTTGAGAATTTACTACTTCTTCTTACAGTATAATTCCGCGAGCGTAGGACTCGACATATGGCGCCCGACAATTTCCTGGCGCATGCGCGCATAATGCGTAGACAAAAACCAAGTGATAAACTCGTAGGCGAAACCAAGTGATAAACATGATAACACGACATCTTCCCCTCTTTGAGATTTTGCAAAAATCAGCCCAGTGGCTAGTTATTCATTAGAGTCTGTGATAACCGAGAAGGGAGATAAATTCACTTTAAAAGTTAAAAGTTCAGATCAATGTGTCCTGCATTCCAACAATGTTAAAAAAATTGTTAGTTATCCTGGAAGCGGATTGGTCTGGTAACAATGCGGCCGCTGCGGGTCATCGTCACGGCTGGACTGCTGTTGCCCTCGGGAGGTCGGACTGGAGGTAGACCACCACTGGCAGTGTCGGAACTGTTGACATCTGGCGGGCGTTGACCGACCTGGACGACGGACTTGCCCTGTCTCGGACTGGTACCTGACTCTGAATTGTGACTGTCAGAGTCGTTGCAGCTGGGACGTGCTGCATTGTAGCTGGGACTGCCACAATCTCCATGCTGGTCTCTGAATACAGGGACAGGGATAACGTGACTGGACAGGGACAGGCGCTTGTGGACCGTGCTGGGGTTAGGACGGGACCGCTCAGGCTGAGGACTGTGGAACAGCCTGAGATGGCGACGATTTCGCCGGAAGTTCTTGCCGTTAGGCGTTTGTACCACATAGGATCTTGGTGCACACTGCTGTTGGACGATGGCTGGACTTCCCCACTTCTTCTCGTTGTCCAGCTTCTGGAGAACTGGGTCACCTGGCGAAAGTTCTCCCAGTGGACGGACTCCGTGGTGTCTGTCAAATACTTTCTTGTATGCTGCTTTGTGTTCTCTATCCTTGTCAGCCACAGACTTCCTTTCATAACTTGGCGCAAGGTTTTCAGGCAGGGTTGGGAGTGTTGTACGAAGCTTTCGGCCGAATGCTAGCTCGGCTGGACTCTTGCCTGTCGCTGCGATAGGAGTGGCTCTGTGGGCAAGTAGTGCTATCATTGGCTCCTTCTGGCCCAGAATCTTCTTGGCTTCTTGTACAGCTCTCTCAGCTTCGCCGTTTGCTTGCGGGTAGTGCGGGGATGTGGTGATGTGTTCAAAGCCCCAACGCTGTGAAAACTGCTTGAACTCTGATGATGTGAACTGACGGCCATTGTCAGTAATGAGTGTTTCTGGAATCCCGTGACGAGCAAACATGTTGGACATCCGTCCGATGACTTCTGAAGAGGTGATGTTTCTGAGGTAGGCTATCTCGAGGTATCTTGAGAAGTAGTCTATCAGTACAAGGTACTGCTTTCCCTTGAGTTCACAAAGATCAGCTGCACACTTCTGGAATGGCCTATCTGGTAGTTCTGTTGCGATGAGTGGTTCTTTTCGCTGAGCAGCCTGTTTCTCTTGACAGTGCTTGCAGTTGCGGACGATTTGCTTGATGCGCGTGCCGACTCCTGGCCACCAGCACGCTGCGTTCGCTCTCTCACGGCACTTTACGATGCCGAGATGACCGTCATGGATCCTTGCTAGGATTTCATCTCTCATGGACGCTGGTATCACGATGCGGCTGCCTCTGGTGAGCAGGCCGTTGTTCTCGCTGAGTTCGCCGCGGACTTCGAAGAGATCACGCAGTCCTTCCTCAACATCTGACGCGTACACTGGCCATCCTTCTCGCACGTAGTGTAATGCTGCTTGGATCAAACTGTCTTTCTTGGTTTCTTCTGCCAGTTCTTTCAGTTTCTTGTCCGGCATGTGGTAGGACCAGGACAGGTTCACGCTGTCGACGTAGTCTGCCACGTCTTCGATGAGTAGCTCCACTCTGCTCACATCTTCTTCTTTGTACTTCTGTGGGCTGCGAGAAAGAGTGTCTGCCACGACGAGCTGCTTTCCCGGCACGTACTCTGCGATGGGGTTGAATCTCATGAGTCGCATGAGCATTCTCTGACATCTGACTGGGGTATCCTCAAGGTTCTTGTAGTTGATGATGGGGACGAGAGGCTTGTGATCCGTCTCTAGCTTGAAACTGGACAGGCCAACCAGGTAGCGGCTGAACTTCTCACAGGCGTAGACAGCTGCGAGAGTTTCCTTCTCGATTTGTGCGTACCTGCTCTCAGTGGGTGTCAAGGTACGTGAACAGTACGCTACCGGCTTGAGGATTCCGTCAGGGTATTGCTGTAGTAGGACTCCACCTACTCCGTAGCTGCTTGCATCTGCACTCACTGTTGTGGGCTTTCTTGGGTACGTAGAAGGCAAGTGTGGGTGTTGACGTCAGCATCTTCTTCACCTCACTCATGGCTTTGATCTGCGCTGGCCCCCATGACCAGGCTCTGTCGTTCTCCAAAAGTTCTGTCACTGGCCGCAGTACTGTCGACAGGTTCGGCAAGTATCGGCCCAGAAAGTTGATCATGCCCAGAACTCTCCTCAACTCCGTCACGTTGGTGGGGTCTGGCATGTTGGTGATGGCTTCAACCTTGGTCGGATCTGGAGAGACTCCGTTCTTGCTGATGCGATGCCCAAGAAACTCGATCTCTTGCTTTCTCAGCTCGCACTTGTCTGGGTTGAGCTTGAGGTTGACACTGGCTAGTTTCTTCATGACGCCGCCCAGGTGGCGCTCATGGGACAGCTCGTCTTCGCTGTAGACGAGGATATCGTCGAAGAAGCAGACGACGTTGCTCTGATCCTTCAAGATGTTTTCGACTGTGCGTTGAAAAATCTCAGGCGCTGAGGATATTCCGAAAGGGAGTCTCTTGTAAAAATATCTCCCGGATGTTGGGGTTATGAACGTGGTGAGCTTTGCTGTCGAAGGGTCGAGAGGCAACTGCCAGAAGCCTGAAGTCGCGTCGAGCTTGCTGAAGAACGCTGACCCCGATAGCTTGTGCAGAATGTCGTCGAGGGTTGGAAGGATGTACCTCTCCCGCTTCACAGCCAGATTGAGCTTCTTGAAATCTGTGCAAATCCTCACGTCGCCGGACTTTTTCAGTACTGGTACGATGGGAGCGCACCAGTCTGTAGGTTCAGTCACTGCTTCTATGATGCCTTTGGCTTCCATCCTGGCCAACTCTTTGTTGACTTTCTCCAACAGTGGTATTGGTATTCTGCGCGCTGTGTGTAGGCTGTAAGGTTGTACATCGTCTCTCAGCAATATTTTCACTGGGGTGCAGTCGACTGGTTTCTCATCCAGTGCACCGAAGGGTAGCCTGTCGATGGTGTCGATTCTTTTTACGAGACCCATCCTTGTTGACGCTTCTCGGCTGAGAAGATTGTCGGTCTTCGAATTCACGACGAAGATCCGAAGTGGGAATGGCTTATCGTGGACTCTGGTGACTGCTTCGAACTGTCCCAGGCACTCCATGACGCCGCCAGCGCTGCGCAGAATCGTGTTAGATTTCCGTAGCTGTGGTCGTGGACTCATGTTGTTGTACTGGGCTGCCGAAATGACGCTCACATCTGCCCCTGTGTCGATCTTGAACGTGATTTTGCTGTTTTCAACTGTCAAGACTGTAGTCCACGGTGGTTCGTTGTTGGTCCCACTGTTCACTGGCCCAATGAAGATTTCTTCTTGTGTCACTCTGTGTACTTCGTCCTCTTCTTCTCCTCCTCTTTCTTCATACTGGTAGTCGTAGTAGTCGTAGTGGTGCTCTTCCACTGAGTGCATCGATTTGCTTCTGCATACTGCTGCGAAGTGGTTTGGCTTTGAACAATTTCTGCACCTTTTTCCCTGTGCAGGACAGATCTCTGTGTTGCTATGGTGACGACCACATCTTGAGCATGATGATGAGTAACCTCCTCTCCCTCTCTGCGAGAAGTGATTTCCACGGCCGCGTGGACTGCCACTGGTATGCTGGTTCTGCTGACCGCCGCCCCTATGGCCAGAGCCGCCGCCCTGTGGATGATGACTGCCGGATCTGTCACCTCGATTACCGTTGTAACCGCTGCGCCTACCGCCTCTGTGATGGCCCCCACTGGCCCCTCTGCAGCTGTGGACTGCATCGATCGTCTGGCGTTGCTCTGTTAGCTGTGTCTTTACTTGTTCATATTGTCGTGCTGCAGTGATGGCATCTTGAAGTGTCAGTGTCGGTGTCAGTTGGAGCTTTTCTGAGAGCTCGCGATCAAGAACTCCAAGGACAAGACGATCTCGGATTGCTTCGTCTTTGTTCGGTATCTGTGCTAGATTTGCCAGATCGTACAATTCTCTCACGTAGGCTTCTATGGTTTCCCCCTGCTTCTGGTTGCATGAGTGGAACCTGGCTCTTTCATGAATGACATTTACTCGCGGAATGAAGTAGCCATCAAATTTCTCCAGAATAGTCGCGTAGACTTTTCCTTCTTCTTCCGACAGTTGAAAAGACGTCAGAATCTTCTCTGCGTCTGCACCCATAACGTAGATAAGAGTACTTATCTGGATTTCCGCGTCTTCTTTGTGCAGCTTTGAAGCCGTGAAGAATCGCTGGAAACGTTGCTTCCACTCGGGCCATGCTGTAGGATTGCTGAAGTCGAAGTTTTCCGGAGGCTTGAACGGACCCATCTTCACTGTTTCTTCTTAGACCAGTACCACGTGAAAACGGTTCTAGAAAATTCCGCAGCGAGATTAGGATCTCAGTTCGTTCAGCACGCGTACAGTTCACAGTTCACCGCTGTTGCGTTTACCGCTGCCACCATGTTGTGTTCCGAGCGTTGTACTTCTTCAATCAATAAAGACTGGAGGCTTGTTAGTATTTCAACTTTGAGAATTTACTACTTCTTCTTACAGTATAATTCCGCGAGCGTAGGACTCGACATATGGCGCCGACAATTTCCTGGCGCATGCGCGCATAATGCGTAGACAAAACCAAGTGATAAACTCGCAGGCGAAACCAAGTGATAAACATGATAACACGACAGATGAGATGGAGTCGGCGAGGGCAAAGGTGAGGATGGAAATCGGAAGGGTGGTATGCTGTCACTCAGAAACTCGTTAATGGTTAATCCAACAATGAATTCGTGTCTCGCACAGGCACCCTAGTTAATGAGCGACTTTTTTTGGAAATTATCTCCCTTGCCGCCGCTTGGCGGCGCGTCGGCTCCAAGGGGCTTGGTTGGTACACAGTTACAAGTTCTTTCGCTTAGATTAGACCTGAGTGTTCGAGGTTTTTGACTCACATGCGAAGCAAAAGTGAGTCTATGTACTCAGCCGTGTCGTCCGTCCGTCCGTCCGTCCGTCCGTCCGGGCGTCCGTCCGGGCGTCCGGGCGTAAAAAACTTAAACGTTGGATTTTTCTCGGAGACTATTAAGTCTATCAACACCAAATGTGGCATGATGGTGTATGATGACAAGGCCTCAAAAAACATACATAGTGACTTGACCTTGCTTCAAGGTCAAGGTCACAGGAGCCATAAATGTGGTCTCAAAAACAGTCATTTTTCACATTTTCCCAATTTTCTCCCACGTTATTGAGAATGGCAACCTTAGCTACAAGTGGTATATAGGTCAAAGCAAGCCCTATCTTTTGATACCAGTTTGGTTGACCTTGCTTCAAGGTCAAGGTCACAGGAGCTCTTCAAAGTTGGATTGTATACATATTTTGAAGTGACCTTGACCCTGAACTATGGAAGATAACTGTTTCAAACTTAATAATTATGTGGGGCACATGTTATACTTTCATCATGAGACACATTTGGTCACATATTATCAAGGTCAAGGTCACTTTGACCCTTATGAAATGTGACCAAAATGGGGTAGTGAACCACTAAAAGTGACTATATCTCTTGGTAGAAAGTGCCCCATTGTGCTTCCTATGTCTTGAATTAACAGCTTTGTGTTGCATGACCTTGGATGACCTTGACCTTGGGTCAAGGTCACATGTATTTTGGTAGGGAAAATGTGTAAAGCATTTCTTTGTGTATGATGTCATTGGTAGGTTTAGTTGTTTGACCTTGACCTTGAAGGTCAAGGTCATATAAAGGTCAAGGTCAAGCATGTGAGTCGTATGGGCTTTGCCCTTGTTTTTATTGTTTTCTTGCTGTCGCTTTCAAATCTGTTCACAGTACTAGGCTGGCTGGTTTACTTAGATGTGATTTTTTTTAATGCGTGCTAGCTGATATTAGGTTTAGAGCTTGAATTTTCGATATTACACAAGTTCTTTTTCGCTTACAACTCCAGTGTTCGAACCAATGAAAACCACGGAAAGAGATGGCCGTTTCGTTCCTTGCATCTCATTGGCCAGCTTGTTATGAGGTCAGCCCGTGATCGGCGCTGACCTCATGACAGTTGTAAGCGAAAAAGCGAGTTGTAAGCGTAATATCATTGAAAATTCAAGCTCTAAATCTAATCAGTTAGCACGCATTAAAAAAAATCACATCTAAGTAAACCAGCCAGCCTAGTACTGTGAACAGATTTGAAAGCGACAGCAAGAAAACAATAAAAAAAACCTCGAACACTCAGGTCTAATCTAAGCGAAAGAACTTGTCACTGTGTACCAACCAAGCCCCTTGGAGCCGACGCGCCGCCAAGCGGCGGCAAGGGAGATAATTTCCAAAAAAGTCGCTCATTGTACCCTGTTGTACACCTTGGGGGTGAGGGTAGGTTGAGGGGAGGATAGGATGGGGGTGGGGGTGGGGGGTGGCCGGGGTCGGGTGGGTGACTGGTGAGTGTGTGTGTGTGTGTGTGTGTGTGTGTGTGTGTGTGTGTGTGTGTGTGTGTGTGTGTGTGTGTGTGTTTGTGTGTGTGTGTAAAAGAAGCGATGCGAAACAGGTAATATATCCAAAGCCACAACTCTGACGTGAGTGCAGTGTAGGTATCGAAAAACCAATTCAACGTTGCAGTCTCAGTACTGCGAGCCAAGCGCCCCAACTACTGGGCCACAGCCACGAGGCAGATCGAGGCTGCGTTGAGGTGCAGTTCTGTGCGTCGTCGAGGCACGGTGCACTGAGAAAACGGGTTTGGGCACTGACGACATTCGATGTACTTGGTTTGGGGTGTGAACGCCGACTGTTTGCCAATACGTGGTGTGGTGAATAGCGCGACCTCAATGCCCTGGACGACTCAAGCGTCGCCTTTCAGACAGGGGGACGGAAGCGAGGAAAAGCCCTGTCGTTAGAATCTTCCAAGAAACCATGGGGCATTTGCATCGGTGTGGTCTTTTCCTGTGTCTTCTGATTTATCTGTTCAAGGTAAGAATAAGTTATTAAGTTCGTGTGTTCAGTAAGCGGACAGGTGTGTGCTTGCTTAGGGTGAGCAGGTTTGAGAACAGACGCATGGCAGTCGAAAGAATCCATATTCGTTCCTCTTTTATCCGTCATTGAAGGAGCCAACATTTCCCCCACCGTTCTGTGTTGCCTTTCCCTCCACACACCATGCAAGCCCTTTCTTCCACTCAGCATGCAAGCCCTTCCTTCCACAAAGCATGCAAGCCCTTCCTTCCACACACCATGCAAGCCCTTCCTTCCACACAGCATGCAAGCCCTTTCTTCCACCCAGCATGCAAGCCCTTCCTTCCACACAGCATGCAAGCCCTTCCTTCCACACAGCATGCAAGCCCTTCCTTCCACACACCATGCAAGCCCTTCCTTCCACACATCATGCAAGCCCTTCCTTCCACACATCATGCAAGCCCTTCCTTCCACACATCACGCAAGCCCTTCCTTCCACACACCATGCAAGCCCTTCCTTCCACCCAGCATGCAAGCCCTTCCTTCCACACACCATGCAAGCCCTTCCTTCCCCACACCATGCAAGCCCTTTCTTCCACCCAGCATGCAAGCCCTTTCTTCCACACACCATGCAAGCCCTTCCTTCCACACAACATGCAAGCCCTTCCTTCCACACAACATGCAAGCCCTTCCTTCCACACAGCATGCAAGCCCTTCCTTCCACACAACATGCAAGCCCTTCCTTCCACCCAGCATGCAAGCCCTTCCTTCCACACAACATGCAAGCCCTTCCTTCCACACAACATGCAAGCCCTTCCTTCCACACAGCATGCAAGCCCTTCCTTCAACACAGCATGCAAGCCCTTCCTTCCACACACCATGCAAGCCCTTCCTTCCACCCAGCATGCAAGCCCTTCCTTCCACACAACATGCAAGCCCTTCCTTCCACACAACATGCAAGCCCTTCCTTCCACACAGCATGCAAGCCCTTCCTTCCACACACCATGCAAGCCCTTCCTTCCACTCAGCATGCAAGCCCTTCCTTCCACACACCATGCAAGCCCTTCCTTCCACACAGCATGCAAGCCCTTCCTTCCACACATCATGCAAGTCCTCCTTTCCACACAGCATGCAAGCCCTTCCTTCCACACAGCATGCAAGCCCTTCCTTCCACACAGCATGCAAGCTATTCCTTCCACACAGCATGCAAGCCCTTCCTTCCACACAGCATGCAAGCCCTTCCTTCCACACAGCATGCAAGCCCTTCCTTCCACACAGCATGCAAGCCCTTCCTTCCACACATCATGCAAGCCCTTCCTTCCACACACCATGCAAGCCCTTCCTTCCACACATCATGCAAGCCCTTCCTTCCACCCAGCATGCAAGCCCTTCCTTCCACACAGCATGCAAGCCCTTCCTTCCCCACACCATGCAAGCCCTTCCTTCCATACATCATGCAAGCCCTTCCTTCCACACACCATGCAAGCCCTTCCTTCCACACATCATGCAAGCCCTTCCTTCCACACATCATGCAAGCCCTTCCTTCCACACAGCATGCAAGCCCTTCCTTCCACACACCATGCAAGCCCTTCCTTCCACTCAGCATGCAAGCCCTTCCTTCCACACAGCATGCAAGCCCTTCCTTCCACACACCATGCAAGCCCTTCCTTCCACACAGCATGCAAGCCCTTCCTTCCACACAGCATGCAAGCCCTTCCTTCCACACACCATGCAAGCCCTTCCTTCCACACAGCATGCAAGCCCTTCCTTCCACACAGCATGCAAGCCCTTCCTTCCACACAGCATGCAAGCCCTTCCTTCCACTCAGCATGCAAGCCCTTCCTTCCACACAGCATGCAAGCCCTTCCTTCCACACACCATGCAAGCCCTTCCTTCCACACAGCATGCAAGCCCTTCCTTCCACACAGCATGCAAGCCTTTCCTTCCACGTACACTCGCTCCTCTCGACCTTCTGTGGTTTCTCTCGCTTGCCCATGCGCTGATCACGTGGACATGCGCTCGGTTATTTTTGTCCCCAGCCTTTTGCTCTGGGGATTGTTTGCTGTAACGCTCACACGCTCTCAGAGATGCTTATCTTGTGAAACTCCCGAATATCTGCAATGGAGAGAAAAGGGAGGCTACAAAGCTATCTTTGGTTGCACTCGACGTAGATGCTCTTTTCAGGGGTGGCAGGAAAGGGTGTAACGCTTTTATTTCCAAATGACTGACCAATCAACAGACTGACCAAAACGACCGTCCAGCCAGCCGATCGACCGACCGGTTCAGAGACCCGTTGCTTGTCTTGCTTGCCAACTCCCTCATTTCCATGTACTGCTATACCCTGCTTTGCAGCCTGTCAGACATGCGCTGTAGCCTTGTGACGTACGGCCATTCAGTTTATCCGAGTCGGTCCAGGCCGCTTTCCAAGATGGACGCAGTGAGGGATGGCGCTGGCGGAAGTAGTTTGACAGGTGACGTAAATCTTTGGGAAGTTTTCCACGTGTGCCTGACTCAGCAAGATCGAAGTCGATAGTCCAACTCCTCTTGTGAGACAAGTCGCAGATTCTTTTATTTTACACCATGCATGGTCCTCGCTACTTATGGAACAGACTACAACAACGACGACGACGACGATGATGATGACGATGATGACGACGACGATGAAGATAACGACGACGACGATGGTGGTGGTGGTGGTGGTGGTGGTCGTGATGATGATGATGATGATGATGATGATGATGATGATGATGATGATGATGATGATGATGATGATGATGATGATGATGATGATGATGATGATGATGATGATAATGATGATAATGATGATGATGATGATGATGATGATGATGATGATGATGATGATGATGATGATGATGATGATGATGATCTTCAGAAACCACACAAAGAGAAACATCAACACTTAAACATACAAACATGCCGAAAAAAGCCATTTATCCAGCTACTTTCCTCAACATCATAAGGGCTTGTTTGTGAAGATGATATCTGAAAAACCTGATAGGTGCATCTTCTTTCTAGATAATACCCTAAACTTGATTTTATCACTACATGTACTAGCAAAAATGATACTTTATTGATAAAACACAACTCCTCCTTCTGAGGGGTCCCATACCTCATGCATATCTATTATTCTCGAGCATTATCTTTTGCATTATAGTTTTGATCGGAAATTCAATCTTAAATGAAGAATTTAAGCAACTGGACCAAAGACGAATGAACGCAAACGTCACGATACGTTATTCGGCGTGTGGGAATGTTTCCTCTCAAAAATGTCATGAGCTTCCCAGACTTGGCAATAAAGCAAGGATAGAGGTTTGAGCTTTCGTACAAAGAAGTCAATATGTTAACGTTGTCCTTCATCTTCCTTGGCATTCATGTATGGTACCTCCCGATGCACTACCACGGCAAGATCGGAGCACTTAGTGCCATATTTCCCTGCAATCCACGTGGTTCACTTGCAGGTGAAGTTTTCGAGGTAGGAGAATAGAAATAAATCATCCCGTATCATCCCTCTAGTCTAAGTGGTTCACTTGTAGGTGCTGTTTTTGAGATGGGGAGAAGGGGAGCAATTTA
>JAWQFJ010024777.1:70000-75000 GCA_034096865.1 Theodoxus fluviatilis
CCATTGGAGTCGATGATGTCGCTAGTGCACTCTTCTGTGGTGGGTGCGGGGGTGGCTGGTCAGTCCTGTCCTGGGCGCACACACTCTGGGACAGTGATGGCACTGGAGGGAGGCTGACGGAGGCGCAGATGCAGAGGCCTTCCTGCGGTGCCTGGCGGCAGTGATCTCAAACTCTTTGACGGCCATGTTGGTTGCTGCACGCTGGCCAGCTCTGTCCTGGGCGCTGTTTTCCCGCTCTGCCACGGCAACACCCGCCTATTTGAGGTTTTCTTTGTTGCAGTCTTTGTAGCGCTTCTTTGATCGCCCGGGGATTCTGTGTCCCTGAGACAAGAGTAGCACAAAATCTGCGCGTGAAAGAGATTTTGGTGGGGAACTGTTGCGCTGAAGCAACCCCACCCTCTCGGCCGCAGAATCCGAAATCCAGTGGCGCTGTGAGACATTGCGACTGTTAACTTCCGCGGCTGCAGTGGATGGCCAGACCTTCTTCGGGCTTTGTGTCGACCGCGGCCACACCACGGGCAACGGCTTTGACTGGCCGGCGAAACAGGTGAGGGTAGCCGACGGGTCTCCAACCCTCGGTGAGTTAGGGACTCGCTCATCCCAGCATGTGAAGACTGTTCCGGCGAAGAGGGCGGCGACAATCTTAGTTAGAATTAAGGGTCATAAAACAGCAATGCAATGTGGAATGCATAGGGCACGCCGGAGCACGAATTAAGATTATATGTATGTATGTATACGAAACAAGCCAGTTATTCATTCTCTAAATTTTCGGCCTCATGGCCTTTGTTAAATGAGAGACAGTCAATGGTTGCTGAAAGACACTAATGCTGGATTTTTTAAAATTATGTCCATGTACACATT
Source organism: Theodoxus fluviatilis (assembly GCA_034096865.1). Lineage (NCBI taxonomy): Eukaryota > Metazoa > Mollusca > Gastropoda > Cycloneritida > Neritidae > Theodoxus > Theodoxus fluviatilis. The sequence goes on from JAWQFJ010024777.1 coordinate 70,862, forward strand.
TTCTACTCCTTGATACTCAGTAAAATATGAGATGAGCTTCAAATAACATTTGGTTTCGACAGTAACTGTGGTGATGATAGTTGTGTTCTGCTTAAGTATTCAATCATGCAAGCTTATGCAGCTTTAATGAATCACCGCAAGAACATACTATATAGTTTAATGGTCTATGGGGCTAGGAATAAACATTTCGGTTCAGTTTTCAAAAAGTTCATTTGAGGTCTTTCTCTCTCTGTCTTCCTATGCGTCTCTCCGTCTCTTTCTCTCTGACTCTGTGTGTGTGCGTGTGTGTCTGTTTGTCTGTCTGTCTGTGTGTGTCCATCTGTCTGCCTGTCTGTCTCTCTGTCTGTCTGTCTCTGTCTGTCTGTCTGTCTGTCCGTCTCTCTCTCTGTCTCTCTCTCTGTGTCTCTCTCTGTGTCTCTCTCTGTGTCTCTTTCTCTCTCTCTCTGTGTCTCTTTCTCTCTCTCTCATTCTCTCTCTCTCTCTCTCTCTCTATATATATATATCAGTGACATGCAGTCGTCGAAAAAACCCACAACATAAAAACGAAAAACACCTTCCCAAACAACAACGATAACAACAACAACAACAACAACAACAAAAGAACTAAAGAACTAAAGTAGGTTTATTTCCACCAAAACTTTATAATTTAAAACATGTTTCTCAGTGTCTTGTGTGTCGGCCTCATCTCATTAGGAATATCTCTTCGCATCACTGCATCGCGAGGTACCGCAACCTGATGAAAGTGGCATTCTTCCGGTGTCACTCTTTCAGGAGGCGCTGGAGAATTTCTGGCAGTGTTGTGGCAGGCACCTCATGGCCGTCACGAACTTTTCAACCAAGGTCGTCCCACAGACCCTTTCAGATGCCACATTTCCATCTCCATCGGTGGCAGACCTGTCCGCAACCTTCGTTTTGCAGAGGATGTTGACCGAATAGGGGGCACTAGCGACGAGCTCCAATATCTCACCAATGGTATGTGCATGTGGCATGGATATCGGCACAGAAAACCCAAAGTCATAATGAACCTACATAATGAAAAACATCAGTGTCAACATAATCATTGATGATGAGCCTCTGGAAGAAGTGTCGAGCTTAAACTATCTCGGGATGGGGGACGAGGGAAATGGGAGTGGGGGTTTGGTGATGACTGTAGTTGACTGAGCTTTGAACAGTTGTGCTTCCTTGATCATATCCAGACAGACTGATCGCTATTTGCAGTCAGTTCTTGTCTCGGCATATGCTTTTTTATATTTAATTAATCCCGGACGACACACCGTCCGAGCCAATGTTTTCGTAGGTAACTGTAGTTTTTTTACCCACAGAACAGTAATGAATCGCTAATTGTAGGATAGGGCGTGCAGAGAGAGAGAGAGAGAGAGAGAGAGAGAGAGAGAGAGAGAGAGAGAGAGAGGGAGAGAGAGAGAGAGAGAAAGAGAGAGAGAGAGCCCGTTCTAGGGCAATACTGCAGACACCCAGGGACACTGGAGACTGGGGATGACTGCAGTGGGATCATCACTTCTGTATCGACGTGATCAGTCTGCATCAGAAGTGGGGAAACCTGTCGACCAAAGTCTGGGAGGAAAACATTCCCTCTGCGCATGCGTGTAGAGAGAGCTCCTTCCTGGAGAGACTGTCAGGGCTTGTAGCGTGGAAAATAGTAACCCGTGGAAAACAGTAACCGGAAGTCATCGCAGAGTTATCTGCGAGGGACGTGCTTTATGCAATTTACCGCTCCTGCACCTGTTCTTCGCATGGAATATATTCCGACAAACGACGCATTAGTTGCTTTACGAGGTTTTGGTGCATTTGTGTAGTTTAACACATGATGTAGCGTTCAAAAACGTTTTTCCCCGTGTAAAGCCGTCTCCCCTGCCGGAAATAATATGGGATTCACCTCCCTGTAGTCTGTTTGTAGTCTGGTTTTATAAAACGCGACCGTTGACTGACTTGGCACGCCCGGGGAGTTATGCTAAGATCCGGCCGCGTAAATATATCTGCGTTTTGTGACAAACGTCTTTCTCGGCGGTACTGTACTCCATGCACCTTAACGGTGCGCGTGATTCGGGTGTAATCTTAAGCTAAACGACGTTCCGAATGTTTCCGACTTCGACCATTTCAGCAGCGCCAATAAACGTCGTTTAGCTTAAGATTACACCCGAATCACGCGCACCGTTAAGGTGCATGGAGTACAGTACCGCCGAGAAAGACGTTTGTCACAAAACGCAGATATATTTACGCGGCCGGATCTTAGCATAACTCCCCGGGCGTGCCAAGTCAGTCAGGCGGAGTGGCGGGTGCCGTCTCTTTTTAGAGTGGAATTCTCAGCACGTCCCTCGCAGATAACTCTGCGATGACTTCCGGTTACTGTTTTCCACGGGTTACTATTTTCCACGCTACAGGGCTCCACTGCGGACTTGAGAATTTCCTTCTCATGAATTCCTACGTTCTTGTTGAGAAAGACAGGGATTCCGTCAGTTTGAAAATATTTCAACTGCACGCAATTTTTTTGTCTTGGCACCGCTAGCTCCGTATGCAGGTAGGAAACCTGGAGCTTCAAAGATATCTCACTCGACGCAGTTCTTTCAATTATGTAAGAAGTTAGGCGTCGTTAACCCATATCTTTCGTAAACAGTTTCTACTATAAAGCGCTTCGAGAACTTCATCAAGTTTGATTAGATGACATTTCTATGTGCAGATATTGCAACATCCGTCCAGATGATTTTTGAAGACTTTTGACGACAATAACTACGTCACAGGGGCCTCAGCACTTTTGCGTCACGACTTTATTTTCGATATGTGAAAACATCTCTTCCTTCCAGGCCATACGTCAGCAACTCGACAGCCCTTCACATTTCCCGGTCTAAAGGCGCTCATATGCTTGCGTTTGCTTTCCATAGCCTCGAAATTACGAGTCACAAAACTTGACATAACCACTTCCTCCACGATATTCCTTTCCACCACTCACGCCGCCATCAAATATTTGAAGACCTCCACGGCGGCGGAACCCCCTTTGAGGGACGTCATAGAGGGAACCAAACATCGTCTGACGTCATGGGGTTTTGTCGGAGCAGTTGTGGTGGTTATCGGTCGTTGCTCCGTGGTGGGCGTGGGGTGAGTGTAGGCTCGTTAGGGTGGGGGTAGATACGATGGGGTTGGGGGTGGGGATAGGGATGGGGGTGGGGTGGGTGTGTGAGCGCTGCTCATCGAAGTCTGACTGGGTTCGATCCGTCCTTGAGGGGCCCGGGAGCAGGTTCTTGTGACGTGTTGTGTTGCCCCAGGGCCACAGCCGTGCCAGACAAGCCGCCCCCCACACGCCATCCCCGTCCCGCCCCTACGTCAGCAACCGGTGCATGCAATGAAAGTGACCACCCGTTAAATTTGTCCAGAATCGAGAAAAACACCGACATGAAATCGTAATCGATAACAAAAGCATGCGCCACGGTCACTCAGCTGAAAGAAATCCGTGATGAGATTCCGCTATTGGCTACTCAGACATAGGGCCTACATGACATGGTGTAGTGTTAATTCTAGCTTGGTTGCATTCATTGGGGCTGAAGGTGGGCGAGAAGGATTTTGGAAGGGTAAAGGTAAAAAGGCAATAGTGTGGTTTCATATAGCGACTTAGCGCCCATGTTTGGGTCTCAAACCGCTTCACATTCTACCCCCTGATCACTGGGTCGCACTGTCAGTCCTTCATTGGCACCTGACGACACACACAGCGACAGAGAGACAAAAAGACGCTCAGTCAGGTACCAGCACGGACCCCACTCCCTGGGGACCATTCCTCCCCGATGGTGGCTCCTGGCCGCTTACGAGGGTTAATCGCGCTAAAGGTTCCGTCACTGCCCTCTCAGGTACCCGGAGTTTCTCCTGGGTGGGGAGAAAAGAGACGACAATGAGATTCCCCTGTGCGTTGGGGGTAAGAATAGACCCACCGCGTCTTCCGGCACGATTCATGACTGGAGACTAATTACAGAAATCCAGACCCGACTTGCACCTTCTCCACCTAACTATGATTATTTTTGTTGCCAATGGCCTTGCATAGCCTTCAAAGGCTGATAGTTCATAAAACTCCCTTCCTTTCTTCCTTCCTTCCCTCCTTCCCTCTCTCCCTCCCTCCCTCCCTTCCTCCCTCCCTC
>JAWQFJ010024777.1:82500-85000 GCA_034096865.1 Theodoxus fluviatilis
ACATGCAAGGCAGTACGGCAACAGATGCAAGTCAGTAAGGCAACACATGCAAGGCAGTAAGGTAACACATGCAAGGCAGTAAGGCAACACATGCAAGGCAGTAAGGCAACACATGCGAGGGAGTAAGGCAACACATGCAAGTCAGTAAGGTAATACATGCGAGGCAGTAAGGCAACAGATGCGAGGCAGTAAGGCAACAGTTGCGAGGCAGTAAGGCAACAAATACGAGGCAGTAAGGCAACAGTTGCGAGGCAGTAAGGCAACACATGCGAGGCAGTAAGGCAACAGTTGCGAGGCAGTAAGGTAACACATGCGAGGCAGTAAGGTAACACATGCGAGGCAGTCAGGCAAGAGTTGCGAGGCAGTAAGGCAACACATGCGAGGCAGTAAGGCAACAGATGCGAGGCAGTAAGGCAACAGATGCGAGGCAGTAAGGCAACAAATACGAGGCAGTAAGGCAACAGTTGCGAGGCAGTAAGGCAACACATGCGAGGCAGTAAGGCAACAGCTGCGAGGCAGTAAGGTAACACATGCGAGGCAGTAAGGTAACACATGCGAGGCAGTCAGGCAAGAGTTGCGAGGCAGTAAGGCAACACATGCGAGGCAGTAAGGCAACAGTTGCGAGGCAGTAAGGTGTTACGGACAGGCTAACTGGGCCTCGGGTTTGCCTAGCCCGCACAAATGAAAATAAACAAGAAAACACAAACACCAGCACAGAGTTACATAGTCGTGTATTTCGAACACAAAACCCAGCTCAACTGCCCGTCCCACACCAGGGCTCACGGGTGCTGACGTGCGGCCCCCGCCGGCACTCAGACTTCAAACACTCAAGCTCCAGCGGCCCCCGCCGACAGTCTTCATACAGGCCCCCACCTGGAAAGCTCCACTTCTCCGCTGTCCAAAGAACCCTGAAAAAAACCACATACTCACTCATCCGTTCCTTCACAATCAATCATCATACATCCGCGGTATTTACAATATAGAAGGATACAGATAAAATAAGCACTCACCCGTCACCCTGGGGTTCATTCGCTCGAGTGTCGTATCCAGCTTTCACTCGGCAAATATACAATCAATCAGATCATTCGCTCACCCGTGAACACTCCTCAGTCACTACGTCACCCACTCATGCTAAAAATAATCCCAGTCAAAACCTAACCACGTGCACACCACCATTCGCCACATTCGATTCGTAACATAAGGCAACACATGCGAGGCAGTAAGGCAACACATGCAAGGCAGTAAGGCAACAGTTGCGAGGCAGTAAGGCAACACATGCGAGGCAGTAAGGCAACAGATGCAAGTCAGTAAGGCAACACATGCGAGGCAGTAAGGCAACACATGCAAGGCAGTAAGACAACACATGCAAGGCAGTAAGGGAAGACATGCGAGGCAGTAAGGCAACACATGCAAGGCAGTAAGACAACAGTTGCGAGGCGGTAAGGCAACACATGCAAGGCAGTAAGGCAACACATGCAAGTCAGTAAGGCAACACATGCAAGGCAGTAAGGTAACACATGCAAGGCAGTAAAGCAACACATGCAAGGCAGTAAGGCAACACATGCGAGGCAGTAAGGCAACAAATACGAGGCAGTAAGGCAACAGTTGCGAGGCAGTAAGGCAACACATGCAAGGCAGTAAGGCAACAGTTGCGAGGCAGTAAGGCAACACATGCAAGGCAGTAAGGCAACACATGCAAGGCAGTAAGGCAACAGATGCGAGGCAGTAAGGCAACACATGCAAGGCAGTAAGGCAACACATGCAAGGCAGTAAGGCAACACATGCAAGGCAGTAAGGCAACACATGCAAGGCAGTAAGGCTACACATGCGAGGCAGTAAGGCAAAAGTTGCGAGGCAGTAAGGCAACAAATGCGAGGCAGTAAGGCAACACATGCGAGGCAGTAAGGTAACACATGCGAAGCAGTAAGGTAACACATGCGAGGCAGTAAGGCAACACATGCAAGGCAGTACGGCAACACATGCAAGGCAGTACGGCAACACATGCAAGGCAGTAAGGCAACACATGCAAGGCAGTAAGGCTACACATGCGAGGCAGTAAGGCAAAAGTTGCGAGGCAGTAAGGCAACAAATGCGAGGCAGTAAGGTAACACATGCGAGGCAGTAAGGTAACACATGCGAAGCAGTAAGGTAACACATGCGAGGCAGTAAAGTTACACATGCGAGGCAGTAAGGCAACTCATGCAAGGCAGTAAGGAAACACATGCGAAGCAGTAAGGCAACACATGCAAGTCAGTAAGGTAACACATGCGAGGCAGTAAGGCAACATTTGCGAGGCAGTAAGATAACACATGCAAGGCAGTAAGGCACATGCGAGGCAGTAAGGCAACACATGCGAGGCAGTAAGGTAACACATGCGAGGCAGTCAGGCAACAGATGCGAGGCAGTAAGGCAACACATGCGAGGCAGTAAGGCAACACATGCGAGGCAGTAAGGTAACACATGCGAGGCAGTCAGGCAACAGATGCGAGGCAGTAATGCA
>JAWQFJ010024777.1:92500-98714 GCA_034096865.1 Theodoxus fluviatilis
CCATTCTCTCCACATACAACAGTGTTGGGCTGTCTGGCACCTACATCCAGGAAACACTTGCAGGCAAACAAATGTACCTTTTCTATAACATCTCGGTTTTTTCGTCCCAATAGTTCTGCACCATAGAGCAGAAAAGGTCATATCTGAGCATCGAATAATTTAAAGTACACTGACGTATTCAGACTATGAATACTCGACATGCTTTTCAGCTACTGAATAGTGTTTTGCTTGCCTCTAATTGATCGGCTGTCTAGAGCCGTTTCGTTGGAGAGTTATGCAAAGAAGTCAAACTCCAAACACTTATACGAGTTAACAACCTCAAGTGCTGTACTGCCTAGACTCCATCTCTCAAGATGCAGGGCTCAAGGCAAGATAAGAGCTTAAAGCCAGGAAACGCAGCAAGAAAAGGAAGAATGGATCAACCAGTACAATGACGCAACACTCGATGGTTTGCTAGATCCAGGGAAGGACAGAGTTGTAAAATGCAAGATGTGGCACTGGATAGGGGCAGAACCGGACTTGATACGGGGCAGGACACAGGGCTGGAAGGCAGGATTCAAATGAGAATACTTAGAGCGATTCATCAGCTCAATGACTCAATACACACGATAACAAGCAAGGATACGTCTGTAGAATGCAAGATTGGCACCAGATAGGGACAGGGCAGGACTTGATACAGGGCGGAACCAAGGCTGGAAGGCAAGGCATGTCTAGGACAGCGATGCAGTGAGGGCAGGTGTGGGACCCAATGCATCATGCATGGTAGAGAAGGCTATGTTGCGTGATGCGGGCAGCAGAGATTGTCATCGTAGACACCCAACTCCTGACTGCCTTTCTACCCAGACAAATCCGACCCAAAGTGCATAGGTACCTGCAGCAGAATCTGAAAAGGGGAATTAATAGTGGAGAGAGAGAGAGAGAGAGAGAGAGAGAGAGAGAGAGAGAGAGAGAGAGATGAGGTAGAAAGGAGCAAAGTGGCGGAGAGAGAGAGGGAGAGACACAGAGAGAGAGAGAGAGAGAGAGAGAGAGAGAGAGTTCAGACTTCAGACTTCAGACTTCCTTTTTATTTTGACCGACGCCCAACATTATGAAATTACACTTTTGCATTCACATAATGAACATGTCTTGAGAAAACAATTGGATTAATAACATATAGTGCTAATTCAATAATGCACATCTTACAAGCCGGAGTAGAAGTATTTACAGATTGTTTTGCCGGTAGGCATGCGTAACAAGGTTTGTACACTTTTCATAGTTGTTATGCAAAGTAATCATGGAGAAATATTTATACAGTATTACACCGTTACCGAGTCTGATATTTCCTCAACTATTGGCTGCCTAGTTTGAAAGCATAACATATATATACATTGCAACGTCTCTCATTTTTCTAGTGACAGTACTGTCAATCAATTTTGTCAGTTTCATAGGGCTGTTTCTTTATATTCTCAGTATTTCTTTCGAACGTCACCATAACTATTGCAATCAAAAAGAAAATGTTCTTCGTTCTCTACTTCATTCCTGCAGAATGGACAGTTTATATTTGACGGTTCACAATTCTTGTATCGTTTGTTTGAATTTAGTTCGCAAAAACACATTATAAACCTGATAAAGTTATTTAAAAAAATATTTTTTGATATCATTCAGGTATCGTTCGCATTTAAATCTACCGGTACTCTTATATCTTCTGTACATCGAGAAGCGTTCACTGTCATTGAACTTCAAGGATCAGTCTTGGCAGAGGCTGTCTCTAAGTCTTTGAGAAAGAGCTCTCAGGAAGACTTTCTCGTTTGTAGAACCGACATAAGATCCTCCACATTATTGGCCCAGTTATATGCACAGTTTGTGGAGATCAGGGCCCGTATTCACAACGGCGATTTATCGGCGATTTATGTTAACTCCGATTTATCTCTAAACTCAGACGATTCCAACTGCCTGTTCCGCTCTCCCTTGTCTCGAAACCAGTATATATAGCAAAGCGCAACCTAGGATCCTCTGACGAGCGTACCTTATCTAACCGATCAAGATAACGCGGGGATAGGGGATAAATCGAGTGTTAAAAAGATAAATCGCCGTTGTGAATACGGGCCCAGCATAAGATAGGCCTGCCTTGGGAGTGTCCGTCGGCATTTTGTACAATCTCAACCAGAATGCTATGGCTCTAATGTCAGAATGTACAAACAAATGGTGTGTACCATTCTCTCCACATACAACAGTGTTGGGCTGTCTGGCACCTACATCCAGGAAACACTTGCAGGCAAACAAACGTACCTCTTCTATAACATCTCGGTTCTTTCGTCCCCATAGTTCTGCACCATAGAGCAGAAAAGATCATATCTGAGCATCGAATAATTTAAAGTACACAGATGTATTCAGACTGTGAATACTCGACATGCTTTTCAGCAACTGAATAGTGTATTGCTTGCCTCTAATTGATTTACTGTCTAGAGCGTTTCGTTGGACAGTTTTGCAGAGAAGTCAAACCCCTAATACTTATACGAGTTAACAACCTCAAGTGCTGTACTGCCTAGACTCCATCTCTCATCGTTTCCCAAATGTCCCCCACATAAAAAACACATTACTTTGATTTTGTGAATGTTAACAGCTAGATCAAGTGCTTGGGATAGTTCATGTAGGTTATGAATCTGGCACTGTAACCCTGTTGGAGTGGTGGATGGGAATACTATGTCGTCAGCAAACATGAGGAAATATATCTTTGTCGCAGCGGGTAGCTTTTGTATCCCATGTTTTCCGTGTTTACGGATGTAGTCAGCCACATGTGAAATTACATCGGGAAAATATTATTGCGCTTTCGGTTGCTCCTTGTTTTACACCAGCCGGGCATTCAAAGAGTTCCGACAGTGTCAAATCCCATTTTACACATGCCTATATATTGCAGCACATTGATTTGATAATATTGATAAATTTAGTTGAGACCCTATTTTGTCGAAGATTTGCAAATAGGCACGTGTGATTTTCAGAAACGAAAGTTTTCTTGTAGTCCACAAATGCAGCATAACACTTTCTTCTGCCACTGCCATAGACACGTTTCTCTGCTATTGATTAAATAGCAAATATGGGGTCTATTGTGTCAAGTTTGAGTGCCAGGCCCATAAAGGCACGGCACAATTTAGTCATTACCCTTGGGGGCATATAGAATATTAACAACAAAACAAACTATAACATACATAATTGGAAGAGGAAGAAAAAAAGAAAAAGAGAAGAAAAAAAAGAGAAAAAAACACACACACGGAAAAACGAAATGTATCATGAGGATTGGTCTCTTCGAAATCCTGCTTGTTCTGTGCCATAGATATTACTTTCTTCACCCCAATCCTAAAGGCGTCTAGTTAAGATGGAAGAGAACAGTTTACTCATTATGTTAAGTAAGGATATACCTCTATAGTTTTGAGGGTCCTGTTTGTCTCCCACTTTATAAATTGCAATTATCACGGCTTTACTACAATTTTAGAGAAAACCCTGTTTTTACACATAGTGTTGAACAATTTGTAAAGGAAAGACAGGATCTCATTACAAGCGACTTCAAGGTAGTCGCCAGATATTTCATCCAGCCCAGGAGCTTTCTGTTTAACCTATATCTTATATTGCAAGCTTAATTTCCTCTATCGTTACTGTAGCGTCGAGCTCCTCAATGGTAACTTCTCTGGCTTGATTAATAATAGAAGAGGCCGCCGACACCTATCTTCCCCTAACAAATCCTGGAAGTAGTTTTTCCACGTTTTAAATTCAATAGCTGGTGCTTGTTACTTTAAAAATGTCAGCTGCCGGATCTTGGACCAGAAGAAATGAGAGTTTATCTGGTCTTGGATCAGACACTGGCTTTTTTAAATATGAGATTCTTCCTTCTTTTCTCGCGTGATTATTTTATATTGCTTTCTAAGTTGGATGTACATATCCCTGTCTGTTGTACACATTGTACACGTTTAGCGCTCTCTTGGTAGTAATTTTTACTTGTTTACAGTACAGTTCGTACCATTTAGCGCCTTCTCGGATTTTAGAGGAATGTGACTTTATAGCGCGACGCCTGCATCCTGCGCTAGACAACAATTCTTAGGTAACTATTTATATGGCTGAATCTATGTTATAGTCGGATGCCAGCACCATCGGCACATAGATCACCACTTGAATGTTTAGACAAGGGGCAAAGGGCAATTAGAACATAGATTCTGCCTTATATCTGCGTATGGCCGGTCAAGTAAAGAAAAAGGAAAGCCCCAAAAATGTTTTCTCTCAAGCAGGAAATGAATCTCATACTTCCTCTTCCTCATTGCACGATAGGAGCAAAAGCAGAGACCGTTTGAGGATCTTTGTGAAGCGGTGTCTTGGATGATTAAATTGAGGGTGGGGGGGGGGGGGAGAACCGACACGAAGCAGGACAAATACATCTTTGGAGGCTTCTAGGCGATCTAGTTACGGGCCTAAAATACTGTTCTCGCTGAAAAACACATTTGAATTGCCTATAGAAAGGCATCACCTTTCACTACTATCAAGTGAGTTGTACCAAACCTGTAGCAATTTGTTTTAAAATTAATGAGAAAAAGGCGTTCGCCGCGCTCCCCTTAATACTAGAATTGCTTCTTCATTAATGTTACCATGTTGGCAATCTCCATCAATTTTCAAAATAGGGTTTGTATAGCAAGCAGCAATGCTTTTATATCCTGCTGCCGGCAATTTTTTATGCACCAGACTGTATCAGCTGTTGTATAGCCTTACTGGGGGGTATCTATTACGGGTGTCCATTAGCAAGGATTCGTAACGCAATATTTAATTGCACGTATTCCTGGCAATTGATTAAATCAAGGAATAGACTCTGCCTGTTTCCGGGCCATAGGTAATTACGTTTGGTGACCTTAGTTGGTAAGATGTAAAAATAAGCGTTTCAAGGCGCTGTAAGTTAATATTTCCACATTTGACTTTAATAGAGGGCGCCCATCAATTTCAGACGAGTCATGAGGAAAGGAGATATCTGCGCATCCAAAACGTTTGAGAAGACGTTCGACGAACATCAGCGCCAATTTTCTTTACACACCTGATGGACCTCAAGCAAGCCTTCCTTTTGGGCCTCTCAACCAGATCTATTGTAAAGTTTTATATGAGCATCGTGTTGAGGAATTTTGGGCTCCTAGTATATTTCTATTCATTCACGACCTCCATACGCTCTTGCCGCATCTGATTATCCCCCATTTTTCATGTTAGGACAAGTAAGCGGCCACGCATTTGCGAAAGCACTAAAACCTTTGTTTTAGTCAGAATTGTACAGAGCCAAATCCAAGGCTTTCTTGCTTCTTTGTCAACTAGGGGCAGGCATTGGATGCTGATTTGTCTGCCAAGACCTACTGGGGGTGTCGCGATAAGTACAATGTCGTCACGAAGCCTAGTAATTGTATAACAAACTGCAAAGATCGGGTATTCAGCTTAAGCTACCATGTTTGCCTTTTGAATCACGCATACTTAGGCCAGCATACGTGATCAGTAGAGAACAATAAATCGCGGACTAGTGGGGTTTTTTTTGCACGCTTGTTTCAGTCCCCTTTTGCACTCATCCATGCAGTACATTGTCCCTTTGGGCATCTTACACAAGTGTCGCAAACTGAAGAATACATGGCCTCTGAATCCATTTTAAGCATCCTACCTCTCATCCCATGCATTCTCCAGTAGCGCTCTCAACAATGCTACTGTCGCACCGAAATCAAAGGGCCTTACACTTGAAGATCGAGCGAAGCCGTCGTAGCAGGCTTGAGCGTCTGCCTGTGGCCAGGGATATTCTGTATCAGTTTTTATCAGCTGTGGAGAATGAAGCATATTATCACGTTGGGAGGGGGGGGGGGGGGGGAATAACCCTCTTCGGAAAGCCTCCTGTTCTTCTACTATCAGATCGTGTCGCCTCTAGCCGTCAGGACATCATAGGCCTTTCAGTAAGTAGGTTGGCGAAGTGAAGACCTTGGTAAAGAAAATATTTTAAAGTTAAATCATATACCTCTGTAGTTATCTGGATTAGTTGGGTCGCCTATCTTGTGTATAGTACAATGAGTAGAGGTTTGGTCCATGGTCTTTGGGATACTGGCCCTTCAGAATATCATGATTGAAAAAGAAATGTACATATCGTTGGTATATGGCATAAAGGATGCGATGTATCATTTCAACGTCTTTTTTTTGTTTGGTTTTTGTTTTTGTGAAGCTAGTATTTCGTCCTGAC
>JAWQFJ010024779.1:0-12500 GCA_034096865.1 Theodoxus fluviatilis
GCCTGCATTCCTTTGATATTTCGCTTGATGACTGAAATCAATTTCTTGCAATAAAGTGTTTTGATATGAATGTATGTATGTATGTATGTCTGTATGTATGTCTGTAATGACTTGTGTGTAATTGACAGTGAAAGTGGCGCATGCACAATAGTGGAGGTATCGGTTCCATTCGACGCTTTTGTCGAAGAATGCTACAACGCAAAGTTTGACAAGTATCTCCCACTTTGTGCAGAAATCCAGAACAATAGATTTAATTGTAAGATTTGTGTTCTTGTTGTGGGAGCCCTTGGAAGTGTTCACAGTCGTGCGATCAGTGGACTGCAGATGGTAGGGATAGCCAAATCCAGGGCAAAGAGCATCGCTAGATATTTGTCTGTCAGTACCATGATCAGCTGTAAGCCTGATCTGGAAACAAGATGCAGGAAGATCTTGCCGGGTGAGGGGTGAGTTGAAAAGGCAGACAGATACTTGAACTCAGTGACTACTGACAGTCCAGTCATTGTTTCACAGAATTGCCTCACCACAACTTTGTAATTTGAAATGTGTTACAAGTATGCACATATTCAAGCCTGCACTTTTGCTCTGTATCAACATCAATAACGTTTTTTGTGCTGCAATTGCTTTATAATATTGCACGTGCTCATGTCTGCAGTCATGCATTATATCAATGTGGGTGGAGATCCTCTGATGTGTACATCCTTAGATATATCATTACCACTCTTGCGGTTGGACTTCACATAAGTGTTTGTGAAGTTAAAAAAAATGTTCTCAAATTCATGGATAAAGAGAAATGTCAAGAAATAATGAGGGTATACATCATTAACATCTGATTGAAATGATATAAGGGAGAGGTCTACCAGAATGGCTAATGTGTGAAATGACCTCATGGGCTGTTGCTACTAGGCACTGTCCTGTCTTGTGTTGTACTCTTTTTCTTGTACCTATTCATGTGTGCAGACTTGCACTATTCTTTCATGAATAAAGTCATTGTGATATGTATGTATGCAAGTATACATGTATGTATGTAACTGTAAGGCACTTGTAGAGTGCCAGTATCAGCAGAACTGCTGCTCTGTGGCACTACAGAGTAATAAATCATCTTGTGAAGATAAAAGTCTTTAGCATCCTTTTAAACACCGAAACTGATGGAGCCTGTGGAAGCTGCAATGGAAGGGCATTCCAAAGTCTTGGTGCAGCAGATGCAAAGGCCCTGTCTCCCTGTCTCTGCTTGTTGTTCTTGACTGGTGCTCCTGCAGGAGCTCCCTGTCAGAAATTTAGCCCTATCGACCTTTATGGGTTTTCGTGTTAGAAGGCTCTACACAGCCTTTGCTGGCTGGTGGGCAGTGGGACTCGATTTCATTGATTTCATTTCACTGGATAGGTGAACTGTATGAGACCTCACTGTCATGAAGAGTTTTACTACCTTGTTGATGATGGCTGTTTCTTGACGTTGTGGCCTTATATATTGCCTACAAGGCTGATAGGCCCTTAAACTCCATCCATCCATCCATCCATCCATCTATGAGATCACACATACTAGCATCCCTTTGTCTTTTACACATTTGTAGACAATTGTAACCATGACTATATGTTTAATTTGCCTAATGTGATGATTGAGAGAAAGTGTACCAAAATGATATCTCTGATGTTGGTGCTGCTGTGATAATTGTGTTCCTGGCTCCCTTACTCAGTTGGAATACTTTCAGTGGTTGAGGCAGTCAAATTTTAACTTCCTTGCAGCCTTCCTTCCAGCTTGGAGAGATGCCTACTTTGTCATTAGGCAATCATATGTGGGTTGGGGGTAAGATAACTAGGTGTCTTCTTAGGCAATTTGTGAAAGGCAGATAACTAGGTGTCTTCTTAGGCAATTTGTGAAAGGTAGATAACCAGGTGTCTTCTTAGGCAATTTGTGAAAGGCAGATAACTAGGTGTCTTCTTAGGCAATTTGTGAAAGGCAGATAACTAGGTGTCTTCTTAGGCAATTTGTGAAAGGCAGATAACCAGGTGTCTTCTTAGGCGATTTGTGAAAGGCAGATAACCAGGTGTCTTCTTAGGCGATTTGTGAAAGGTAGATAACTAGGTGTCTTCTTAGGCAATTTGTGAAAGGTAGATAACTAGGTGTCTTCTTAGGCAATTTGTGAAAGGTAGATAACCAGGTGTCTTCTTAGGCAATTTGTGAAAGGTAGATAACTAGGTGTCTTCTTAGGCAATTTGTGAAAGGTAGATAACCAGGTGTCTTTTTAGGCAATTTGTGAAAGGCAGATAACTAGGTGTCTTCTTAGGCAATTTGTGAAAGGTAGATAACTAGGTGTCTTCTTAGGCAATTTGTGAAAGGTAGATAACCAGGTGTCTTTTTAGGCAATTTGTGAAAGGTAGATAACTAGGTGTCTTCTTAGGCAATTTGTGAAAGGTAGATAACTAGGTGTCTTCTTAGGCAATTTGTGAAAGGCAGATAACCAGGTGTCTTCTTAGGCAATTTGTGAAAGGTACATAACTAGGTGTCTTCTTAGGCAATTTGTGAAAGGTAGATAACTAGGTGTCTTCTTAGGCAATTTGTGAAAGGTAGATAACCAGGTGTCTTCTTAGGCAATTTGTGAAAGGTAGATAACCAGGTGTCTTCTTAGGCAATTTGTGAAAGGTAGATAACTAGGTGTCTTCTTAGGCAATTTGTGAAAGGTAGATAACCAGGTGTCTTCTTAGGCAATTTGTGAAAGGTAGATAACCAGGTGTCTTCTTAGGCAATTTGTGAAAGGCAGATAACTAGGTGTCTTCTTAGGCAATTTGTGAAAGGCAGATAACCAGGTGTCTTCTTAGGCAATTTGTGAAAGGTAGATAACTAGGTGTCTTCTTAGGCAATTTGTGAAAGGTAGATAACCAGGTGTCTTCTTAGGCAATTTGTGAAAGGCAGATTTATAACCAGGTGTCTTCTTAGGCAATTTGTGAAAGGCAGATAACTAGGTGTCTTCTTAGGCAATTTGTGAAAGGTAGATAACCAGGTGTCTTCTTAGGCAATTTGTGAAAGGTAGATAACTAGGTGTCTTCTTAGGCAATTTGTGAAAGGTAGATAACTAGGTGTCTTCTTAGGCAATTTGTGAAAGGTAGATAACCAGGTGTCTTCTTAGGCAATTTGTGAAAGGTAGATAACTAGGTGTCTTCTTAGGCAATTTGTGAAAGGTAGATAACCAGGTGTCTTCTTAGGCAATTTGTGAAAGGTAGATAACCAGGTGTCTTCTTAGGCAATTTGTGAAAGGTAGATAACCAGGTGTCTTCTTAGGCGATTTGTGAAAGGTAGATAACCAGGTGTCTTCTTAGGCAATTTGTGAAAGGTAGATAACCAGGTGTCTTTTTAGGCAATTTGTGAAAGGTAGATAACTAGGTGTCTTCTTAGGCAATTTGTGAAAGGTAGATAACTAGGTGTCTTCTTAGGCAATTTGTGAAAGGTAAATAACTAGGTGTCTTCTTAGGCAATTTGTGAAAGGTAGATAACTAGGTGTCTTCTTAGGCAATTTGTGAAAGGTAGATAACTAGGTGTCTTCTTAGGCAATTTGTGAAAGGCAGATAACTAGGTGTCTTCTTAGGCAATTTGTGAAAGGTAGATAACTAGGTGTCTTCTTAGGCAATTTGTGAAAGGTAGATAACCAGGTGTCTTCTTAGGCAATTTGTGAAAGGTAGATAACTAGGTGTCTTCTTAGGCAATTTGTGAAAGGTAGATAACCAGGTGTCTTCTTAGGCAATTTGTGAAAGGTAGATAACCAGGTGTCTTCTTAGGCAATTTGTGAAAGGTAGATAACCAGGTGTCTTCTTAGGCAATTTGTGAAAGGTAGATAACTAGGTGTCTTCTTAGGCAATTTGTGAAAGGTAGATAACTAGGTGTCTTCTTAGGCAATTTGTGAAAGGTAGATAACCAGGTGTCTTCTTAGGCAATTTGTGAAAGGCAGATAACCAGGTGTCTTCTTAGGCGATTTGTGAAAGGTAGATAACTAGGTGTCTTCTTAGGCAATTTGTGAAAGGTAGATAACCAGGTGTCTTCTTAGGCAATTTGTGAAAGGCAGATTTATAACCAGGTGTCTTCTTAGGCAATTTGTGAAAGGCAGATAACTAGGTGTCTTCTTAGGCAATTTGTGAAAGGTAGATAACCAGGTGTCTTCTTAGGCAATTTGTGAAAGGTAGATAACTAGGTGTCTTCTTAGGCAATTTGTGAAAGGTAGATAACTAGGTGTCTTCTTAGGCAATTTGTGAAAGGTAGATAACCAGGTGTCTTCTTAGGCAATTTGTGAAAGGTAGATAACTAGGTGTCTTCTTAGGCAATTTGTGAAAGGTAGATAACCAGGTGTCTTCTTAGGCAATTTGTGAAAGGTAGATAACTAGGTGTCTTCTTAGGCGATTTGTGAAAGGCAGATTTATAACCAGGTGTCTTCTTAGGCGATTTGTGAAAGGCAGATAACCAGGTGTCTTCTTAGGCAATTTGTGAAAGGCAGATTTATAACCAGGTGTCTTCTTAGGCAATTTGTGAAAGGTAGATAACCAGGTGTCTTCTTAGGCAATTTGTGAAAGGTAGATAACCAGGTGTCTTCTTAGGCAATTTGTGAAAGGTAGATAACCAGGTGTCTTTTTAGGCAATTTGTGAAAGGTAGATAACTAGGTGTCTTCTTAGGCAATTTGTGAAAGGTAGATAACTAGGTGTCTTCTTAGGCAATTTGTGAAAGGTAGATAACTAGGTGTCTTCTTAGGCAATTTGTGAAAGGTAGATAATTAGGTGTCTTCTTAGGCAATTTGTGAAAGGTAGATAACCAGGTGTCTTCTTAGGCAATTTGTGAAAGGTAGATAACCAGGTGTCTTCTTAGGCAATTTGTGAAAGGTAGATAACTAGGTGTCTTCTTAGGCAATTTGTGAAAGGCAGATAACCAGGTGTCTTCCTAGGCAATTTGTGAAAGGTAGATAACTAGGTGTCTTCTTAGGCAATTTGTGAAAGGCAGATAACTAGGTGTCTTCTTAGGCAATTTGTGAAAGGTAGATAACCAGGTGTCTTCTTAGGCAATTTGTGAAAGGTAGATAACCAGGTGTCTTCTTAGGCAATTTGTGAAAGGTAGATAACCAGGTGTCTTCTTAGGCAATTTGTGAAAGGCAGATAACTAGGTGTCTTCTTAGGCAATTTGTGAAAGGTAGATAACCAGGTGTCTTCTTAGGCAATTTGTGAAAGGTAGATAACCAGGTGTCTTCTTAGGCAATTTGTGAAAGGTAGATAACCAGGTGTCTTCTTAGGCAATTTGTGAAAGGTAGATAACCAGGTGTCTTCTTAGGCAATTTGTGAAAGGTAGATAACCAGGTGTCTTCTTAGGCAATTTGTGAAAGGTAGATAACCAGGTGTCTTCTTAGGCAATTTGTGAAAGGTAGATAACCAGGTGTCTTTTTAGGCAATTTGTGAAAGGTAGATAACTAGGTGTCTTCTTAGGCAATTTGTGAAAGGTAGATAACTAGGTGTCTTCTTAGGCAATTTGTGAAAGGTAGATAACTAGGTGTCTTCTTAGGCAATTTGTGAAAGGTAGATAATCAGGTGTCTTCTTAGGCAATTTGTGAAAGGCAGATAACTAGGTGTCTTCTTAGGCGATTTGTGAATGGCAGATAACCAGGTGTCTTCTTAGGCAATTTGTGAAAGGCAGATAACTAGGTGTCTTCTTAGGCGATTTGTGAAAGGTAGATAACCAGGTGTCTTCTTAGGCAATTTGTGAAAGGTAGATAACTAGGTGTCTTCTTAGGCAATTTGTGAAAGGTAGATAACCAGGTGTCTTCTTAGGCAATTTGTGAAAGGTAGATAACTAGGTGTCTTCTTAGGCAATTTGTGAAAGGCAGATAACCAGGTGTCTTCTTAGGCAATTTGTGAAAGGCAGATTTATAACCAGGTGTCTTCTTAGGCAATTTGTGAAAGGTAGATAACCAGGTGTCTTCTTAGGCAATTTGTGAAAGGTAGATAACCAGGTGTCTTCTTAGGCAATTTGTGAAAGGTAGATAACCAGGTGTCTTTTTAGGCAATTTGTGAAAGGTAGATAACTAGGTGTCTTCTTAGGCAATTTGTGAAAGGTAGATAACTAGGTGTCTTCTTAGGCAATTTGTGAAAGGTAGATAACTAGGTGTCTTCTTAGGCAATTTGTGAAAGGTAGATAACTAGGTGTCTTCTTAGGCAATTTGTGAAAGGTAGATAACTAGGTGTCTTCTTAGGCAATTTGTGAAAGGTAGATAACCAGGTGTCTTCTTAGGCAATTTGTGAAAGGTAGATAACCAGGTGTCTTCTTAGGCAATTTGTGAAAGGTAGATAACTAGGTGTCTTCTTAGGCAATTTGTGAAAGGCAGATAACCAGGTGTCTTCCTAGGCAATTTGTGAAAGGTAGATAACTAGGTGTCTTCTTAGGCAATTTGTGAAAGGCAGATAACTAGGTGTCTTCTTAGGCAATTTGTGAAAGGTAGATAACCAGGTGTCTTCTTAGGCAATTTGTGAAAGGTAGATAACTAGGTGTCTTCTTAGGCAATTTGTGAAAGGTAGATAACTAGGTGTCTTCTTAGGCAATTTGTGAAAGGTAGATAACTAGGTGTCTTCTTAGGCAATTTGTGAAAGGTAGATAACTAGGTGTCTTCTTAGGCAATTTGTGAAAGGTAGATAACCAGGTGTCTTCTTAGGCAATTTGTGAAAGGTAGATAACTAGGTGTCTTCTTAGGCAATTTGTGAAAGGTAGATAACCAGGTGTCTTCTTAGGCAATTTGTGAAAGGTAGATAACCAGGTGTCTTCTTAGGCAATTTGTGAAAGGTAGATAACTAGGTGTCTTCTTAGGCAATTTGTGAAAGGTAGATAACCAGGTGTCTTCTTAGGCAATTTGTGAAAGGTAGATAACTAGGTGTCTTCTTAGGCAATTTGTGAAAGGTAGATAACTAGGTGTCTTCTTAGGCAATTTGTGAAAGGTAGATAACTAGGTGTCTTCTTAGGCAATTTGTGAAAGGCAGATAACTAGGTGTCTTCTTAGGCAATTTGTGAAAGGTAGATAACTAGGTGTCTTCTTAGGCAATTTGTGAAAGGCAGATAACCAGGTGTCTTCTTAGGCAATTTGTGAAAGGTAGATAACCAGGTGTCTTCTTAGGCAATTTGTGAAAGGTAGATAACCAGGTGTCTTCTTAGGCGATTTGTGAAAGGTAGATAACCAGGTGTCTTCTTAGGCAATTTGTGAAAGGTAGATAACTAGGTGTCTTCTTAGGCAATTTGTGAAAGGTAGATAACTAGGTGTCTTCTTAGGCAATTTGTGAAAGGTAGATAACTAGGTGTCTTCTTAGGCAATTTGTGAAAGGTAGATAACCAGGTGTCTTCTTAGGCAATTTGTGAAAGGTAGATAACCAGGTGTCTTCTTAGGCAATTTGTGAAAGGTAGATAACTAGGTGTCTTCTTAGGCAATTTGTGAAAGGTAGATAAACAGGTGTCTTCTTAGGCAATTTGTGAAAGGTAGATAACTAGGTGTCTTCCTAGGCAATTTGTGAAAGGTAGATAACTAGGTGTCTTCTTAGGCAATTTGTGAAAGGTAGATAACCAGGTGTCTTCTTAGGCAATTTGTGAAAGGTAGATAACCAGGTGTCTTCTTAGGCAATTTGTGAAAGGCAGATAACCAGGTGTCTTCTTAGGCAATTTGTGAAAGGTAGATAACTAGGTGTCTTCTTAGGCAATTTGTGAAAGGTAGATAACCAGGTGTCTTCTTAGGCAATTTGTGAAAGGTAGATAACTAGGTGTCTTCTTAGGCAATTTGTGAAAGGTAGATAACTAGGTGTCTTCTTAGGCAATTTGTGAAAGGTAGATAACCAGGTGTCTTCTTAGGCAATTTGTGAAAGGTAGATAACCAGGTGTCTTCTTAGGCAATTTGTGAAAGGTAGATAACTAGGTGTCTTCTTAGGCAATTTGTGAAAGGCAGATAACTAGGTGTCTTCTTAGGCAATTTGTGAAAGGCAGATAACTAGGTGTCTTCTTAGGCAATTTGTGAAAGGTAGATAACTAGGTGTCTTCTTAGGCAATTTGTGAAAGGTAGATAACTAGGTGTCTTCTTAGGCAATTTGTGAAAGGTAGATAATCAGGTGTCTTCTTAGGCAATTTGTGAAAGGTAGATAACTAGGGAAATAAAGACCTAACTTGCTCTTGTGATTTTCATGATCATTTGATTCTGAGATAAGCTGTACATTTCACCTAATTCATTTCATCTCGCTTTTTTATGTAACTGTCTTTCTCCATCTTTCTGTCTCTCTCTGACTACTGCTAGTAAATCATGAAGCAACCAACATGTACTAATAATAATTTATGGTGTGAAGTTGATGTCAGAACTGTCATAACTTTGGAAAGTGTACAGACTACAGGAAGATCACACTGTTGTTTGCATTTGCACTTAAGGGACTGACCTTGAATAAAAAATTTCATTTGCTGTCTTTCCATCTATGTCCATATTTCTCTCTATCCGTCCATCTGTCTCTTTCTCCAATTTCATTTTGTATCTCTTCTGTCTGCTCATCTGTAGTGCTGTCCATCAGTCTGTCTCTCTGTCCATCCATCTGTCTGTCAGTCTGTCTCTCTGTCCATCCATCTGTCTGTCAGTCTGTCTCTCTGTCCATCCATCTGTCTGTCTCTCTGTCCATCCATCTGTCTGTCTCTCTGTCCATCCATCTGTCTGTCTCTCTGTCCATCCATCTGTCTGTCTCTCTGTCCATCTCTCTGTCCATCCATCTGTCTGTCTCTCTGTCCATTCATCTGCCTGTCAGTCTGTCTCTCTGTCCATCCATCTGTCTGTCAGTCTGTCTCTGTCCATCCATCTGTCTGTCAGTCTGTCTCTGTCCATTCATCTGTCTGTCAGTCTGTCTCTGTCCATCCATCTGTCTGTCAGTCTGTCTCTCTGTCCATCCATCTGTCTGTCTCTCTGTCCATCCATCTGTCTGTCAGTCTGTCTCTCTGTCCATCCATCTGTCTGTCAGTCTGTCTCTGTGTTTCTCTGTATGTGACTGTGTGTGTGTCTGCCTGAATTACCTCAATGTGTGTGTGTGTGTGTGTGTGTGCCTTTTTTATATCTCATTGCATCTTTGCTTCATCTTTTTGCCTGCCTTTGAATCTATCTTTATATCTATCCATCTACACTTACCAGGATGGTCAGGGCTTAGATCCATGTCATCTGTGTGTCTACCTGTATCTTTCTCTAGTATTGTCTCTGTTCATCCATCCCTCTCTGTCAATTGCTCACTCCAAGAAGTGTAAACTCAGCATTTACTTTGTCTATACTGTTAGTTCAGTATACACAATGTTTACATATGCATGCATATACGCTGAAACAATTATTAAGTATGAATTATCTCCAACTGCATATGTGTGTGTGTGTGTGTGTGTGTAAACTCATGCATGTCTCCATAACTATATTTTTGAATTTGAATGGCACTGATCACATATATTGGAAAGTATTGCCTATAGTGTAGTCATGGTAGAAAATGAACAGGATTTGCCCACATATTGATTCTCTTGCATGTGCCTTTGATACAGGGTGCATGACATGGTAGAATGCTTTGAAATGGGCTCATTACTGTAATGTTTTCGATTACATGTCGTAAATTTGCTTTTAATCCTGTGTGTGAGAGAGAGAGGGACAGTGACCGAGAGAGAGACAGAAATTATCTTGGATTTATATTTTGTCTACCACTTAAGGTGCCGAGCATGCAAACATACACACATGCTTTTTCATTGGGCATTAAAATGTTCTAGCACTCCCTTCCCCTGGGAAGGAGGGGCACAGACACTATAACCTCGTGGTTCTCTTGAATTTTTCCTCTCTATCCCTTTTGTTTATCATCTTGTCGAATGTGGTTGTTGCTCTTGACTAACCGGTATGGGTAGTCTTGTTAGGACATGTTTCATCAGTACAGGGCTGCTTGTTTAGCATCCTGGTACAAGTACTAGAAATTCACAGCATAGTCCATGTTATTATATTTGAGTGTGATGCACAAAATTGGTGTCGAGTACTCAAAATTTTATGGTTGTATACACAATTGTCTAATCTAGTTTTCTCATACAATGTCGCACGAGTATACTAGAGCCATGTAAATCGAAACACCATAGGGATAAAGAAAAATGGCAAAATGCCAACATTCATTATTCCTTTTAATGCAAATTGAACATTTGTATAGTAAATGCTGTTTCAGGCGCCCAGTGCTTAATTCTTTAGCAAATAAGTGAAATGACATACTGCAAACACAAGCACAAGTGTCAGTGTCAATCCTTGTAACAAAGGTGTAAAACCAATAACAAAAACAGAATAATGTTATACAACAGAAAGACTTATTACCTATACAGCACCCCATACAGCCAACACATGCAAATAATGAAAAAAGTTTCAAGCAGAATTTACATGGAAAATATTCAGACCATTAAATCACACGGATCCAGTTTCAAAACACTAACATTGTAAACAATCACAGAAGATTGTCCATATTTTTTAACTGCAACTAGGACTCCACTCCAAGCTTAGCTCCAACTGCAAATGGACAACAACCACTTGCCTCATTTTGGTCTGATATGAAATTGACATCTTCTCCCCAAGTCTTAATACTAAGCCTGCACGTCAGGCATTTCCAAACATTTAGGCATCTGCATCTTTGTATTGTCATAGTACTTACTGGTAATACTTATGTATCCTGTTGGTTAAACGTTTAGACGTGCCAACAAGAAAGAAAGTTGTGATGTCTATGGGATCTTCTCAGTATCCATGTTACTTGTATATTCATATATTTATCCTCATGTACAAAAACCAGGATTACAAAGTGGGAATCTAAGGGTTTCCTCCCCCTCACCAATCGGCAAGTATTTCAAACTATGAGCATCAAGCGAAAGAATGACTAACGACCAAGACAATTCGCCTTAGAAATCAAAATGACAATGGTTTTCTGTTGCTGCCAACAAGTTGCAATGACAAATATTTTCTGTCACTGACAACATGTGTCAATCTATAATACTTGCCCAAAACTGGGGAAAACACACACACACACACACACACACACACACACACAGAGTCACTTTTGGTGCAAGCCTATATTAGTAAGAGAGAAAAAACCAACTAAAACATATCTAATATAATATCTAACAGTAAGGAGTCAGTATTTCAAAGGGCGCAAGATCCCTTTCTTGCTGTGAACAATAAATCATAAGCAAATGAACACAAATGGTGCCATCATACACAGTGGAAACATTTCTAAATAAATCCCCAAAAGAAATTTAACATTTCTAAATAAATCCCCAAAAGAAACTTAAAGTGTCAATATTGTAAAGGGGCCGAATGCCTCATCTGCCACTTATATTAGACATACCAAATAAATGTAGACCGCACCCAACTGGACCATGACAGACAAGTCAAATTAAAACTTAGCCCCAAATTGAAAGCAAACAGTTATGAAGAAAGCCGCAATAAAACGTCAGACAAGTGCTCAGGGCAATGGTGGTGACTAAGGCTAACGAGCACTCTTCCCATTTTGTCCTAAATATCACTACAGAACTTAGTTTTCAAGTTGTGATGTAAGAGTAGTGAACTAAATCTTCACGCCCACTCTGCAACCGTTGAGTTGACTGCTATTATCGCCTTCGAGTTCCCTGCGAGATGGGGGTCAGAATAGACCCACCACGTTTCCCTACGCGCGATTCGTGAAAGGCGAGTAACAAGGGAAATCGAGATGGATGGATGGATGAATGGAGTTTAAAAGGGCCTTTCAGCCTTGTAGGCTATATAAGGCCACAACGTTAATTAAGAAACACCAAATTAGAGCTCTCCGCGATAGCGGAGTTGAGTAAAATTCACATAACTAGTGATATAAGATCCATTAAATCGAGTCCCACTGCCCACCAGCCAGCAAAATCTGTGTAGACAGTAGAGCCTTCAAACACGAAAAAACATAAAGGGTGATAGGGCAAAATTTCACATCTGGATTTCCCTCGTCACCGACAAAGCACTTGAGGAAATCGAGACTTGATTAGTGAGTACTATAGTCAATACTCTAGTGACTTTCGTGCTCAATGGCCCTACATAGCCTACAAAGGTCGATTCCCGTAAAAATCCATCCATCCATCCATCGTCCGTGTCCCGAACATCACCGCAGCGTCCTGACAACGGTGAATAAAACGCTTGCTTTCTTCTGTGCGCATAATGAAGCACGCAACTTATAATTACATGTCTAAAGCTAATGCAGCATTCACACAGCTACTACAAATAACTAATCAACAAACAGATGAAATGTGTAATGGCGCATGAATCAAAGAATTAAGCACTGGGTCCAACACTGTAAACAAACAGTCTTGAAAAAGGAAAGACTTTGGGCAGAATGCATCAAATATAAGTGCGCTAAACACGCATATAAAAATAGCATTTTTTATAAAACATTTCAATATGTTGCGACTGGATGCACAGTAACTTTACATGAATTATGAATGATTTAAACTTTGATGA
This sequence comes from Theodoxus fluviatilis, assembly GCA_034096865.1. Classification (NCBI taxonomy): domain Eukaryota; kingdom Metazoa; phylum Mollusca; class Gastropoda; order Cycloneritida; family Neritidae; genus Theodoxus; species Theodoxus fluviatilis. The sequence continues at coordinate 12,493 of JAWQFJ010024779.1, forward strand.
ATCAAATG
>JAWQFJ010024779.1:17500-20615 GCA_034096865.1 Theodoxus fluviatilis
ATGAGTATGATGATGATTCTTATGAGTATGATGATGATGATGATGATTATGATAATGATGATTTTGATGATTATTTTGATGATTTTGATGATGATTTTGATGATGATTTTGATGATGATTTTGATGATGATTTTGATGATTGATGATTTTGATAATTGATGATTTTGATGATGATTTTGATGATTGATGATTTTGATGATGATTTTGATGATTGATGATTGATGGTTGATGATTTTGATGATTGATGATGATTGATGATGATTGATGATTGATGATTGATGATTGATGATGATTGATAATGATTGATGATTGATGATGATGATGATAATAAGATGATGATACTTTTTTTTCAAAAGCGCTATTACAAACATGTAATGAAGCTCACAGTGCTATACATACAACATAATTATGTACAGCGTTAAAATGCAAGGTTTCGTCCAGCTACACGCACACACACACGCGCACACGCACACACACACACACACACACACACACACACACACACACACACACACACACACATTCAGACAAACGCGCGCACACAACATGGACGCTTGAAGCAGCGATTAACCAAAACCTTCTGCTTGGAACTCTGCACCATGTCTCAGGAGCTCAATGGGCAGAGAAAAGGGACATTCAGAAAGGTAGGTTTTGAAAATATGTGTTTTGAGTGCTGAAAGGTTTGTAAGCAGAGGCCTGTCTAATTTGAAGAGGAAGGGAATTCCAAGTCAGGGCACCAAAAACGTAAAAGGATCGTTTGCCATACAGGTGGACAAAGTGCCGGACGTAGGATGGTGTGCTAACGTTGTGAAGACACTGATAGCACATGCTGTAAACTTTGCCACACTGGCCTTAACTGGAAGCCAGTGATATGTGTTGAGGAGCGGAGTGATATGTTCCCGTCTGGACAGGAGGAGGACAAGATGTGCAGCTCTATTCTTAATTCTCTGCAGCCTGGCTATCTTGCAATCTGGCAGACCGGCGAGAAGTGAGTTTTAATAATCCATTCTAGAGAGAATGAAAGCGGCTGCCAGCTTATTCACTGCTGCATCCGATATGTACGGCGGGATCTGGTGGAGCCTGCGAATAATGGAAATACAACGTTTTTGCAGAGACTGTCTAGATGCCCTTCAAACGACAAAATTTAAAGAGTCCAAGTATAGACCTAACTTTCTGGCAGTCTGCGGAATGGATCGGGAGGTTTTCGATAACGACAAATTCAATGGCAAATGACGGAATTCGCTTGCGGTTGCCACTGGCAGTATTTCGGTCTTTCCATCATTCAGCCAAGTCTATTTGACTGCACCCACATCCTGAAACGGCGACTATCTATGCTTCAAGGGGGTTGTACTATCACTGACCTGCGCGTGTCTGGATTTGCTAGCACTTTAAACCAGCGAAGTAAATGTTCTGAACCGTTCGATCAGTGCTTGATAAAACCAAAGATCCTGTATATAGGGTCTTTGATAAAACTATGCGAAAGACAACAGTTGTTCTGTGGTTTATTTCTTTTTGCTTTTCTTTATTTACACAAATCTTGCCTGAATACACCTCTTTATTTTTGCGCGGGAAGGGGTGTGGTAGTTTAGGGGTTAGGGGTTATTTCCTTAATTTGTGGTAGTTTAGGCGTTAGGTGTCGGGCGTTTAGGAGGCCTTAATAGGCCCGAGCTGCCTCACCAGGATTTCTTCGCCACGATGAGCGTCAGCATGAATCCTTGTTGAGTCGTCATGATCCCCAGGAGGATTCCCGGAGCGGCGCACACGTCTCCTTGGAATACTGGAAGACGTTTCAGGAAGTCTAGAAGTTCTGCTAGCGCAGGGCACAGACAAGCACTCGTCTGGACAAAAACGTGGAGGGGGAGCTGAGCTTAAGGCGGATGCAGATCGGATGTATCTTGGAGATACTTGCAGACAACTTTGCATCCTTGGCAGCTCGCTCCGACGACGCTAAAGGCGGCGACATAAAACGGCAGGACTCTCATACGAGTTCAACGTTGCCGCAGTGCAGCAGGCGACCCTTCCGAGCAGACGGTCTAAGACACCCATCGTCATTTGTCGACAGCTGCGGACGTCTGACCAGAGTGATGCGGTCAGGGATCGCACTCCAGCTTGCTCGTGGTCGTTTCACAGTTCTGACATCGAGGCCAGTGCCCATTGCAAGAAGTAATTGGTAGACCCGGAAGAAACTGTGTTGATGCTTCAGTGGAAATTGTGTCCTGGAATATGGAAGGTCTGTCCGCCAAACTCCCAGGTCAACGTTTCTTGGCATGCATACATCGTTTTGATGTTTGTTGCCTGACAGAAACCTTTACTTCATCGAACTTTGAATTCGGCATGTTCTGGAGGAGTGCCCTCGACTTGCTCATCTACGGAGTGGGTCGAGCAGTCTGTCAGACATTTGTAAAGATCCTCTAGCTGTGATAAATTTTTTGATAGATTCTGAGTATTATTCTCGTTTATGAGTTGTACTATCTTTTCATTGTTTTCGATATTTCTCCACTTACCTAATCTTTTAATTGCGCATTTTTATACAGTAGAAGTATGTTGTGGCCTTGAATGACCTTAAAGGCTGATGAGCCCTTGGGCTCCATCCACCTATCCCCTTTGTCGGTGACAAGGACATCGAGATGTGAAATTTTGCCCTATCGCCATTATGCTTTTTCGTGTTTGAAGGCTCTGCACTGCCTTTGCTGGCTGTTGGGCAGTGGGACTCGATTTAATGGATTTTATGTCACTAGTTCGGTGAATTGTACTATACTCCACTGTCGCGGAGTATTTTTAATAACATGGTGCTGGAAGTGTTTCTTAACGTTGTGGCCTTATATAGCCTACAAGGCTGATAGGCCATTAATTTGATTAAACTCCCCATCCATCCTTTGAAGGCTATGTCGTATTACACTCCCCTGGGGTGAAACTGTGCTCACAAGCAGAAGATCAGGGTGTGTGGCAATGTTGGTCAAGAACGCTCTCGCAGCGTCACGACATTAGAAACAGGGCGTGACACAGTACTGGCTCTGAGGATTTGCTGTTCTCTCCGGAGAGACACCATTTTGATATGTGCTTATATTCCGCCTGCTGACTCTCCTTATTACAGAGACAAAAGCGTGTCTTCAAA
>JAWQFJ010024780.1:0-12500 GCA_034096865.1 Theodoxus fluviatilis
GGCAGATAACTAGGTGTCTCTTAGGCAATTAGTTGTGAAAGCGCAGCATAACTAGGGGTCGTTCCTTAGCGCAATTTGGGAGAAGGCAGAATAACCAGGTGTTACTTTAGGCGATTTGTTTTTCAAGGCAGAAATCCAGGCTGCCTCTTCTTAGGCGGATTGTGAAAGGTAGAGAAACTCTAGGTGTCTTCATTAGGCAATTTGTGAAAGCGTAGATAACATAGGTTTCTTCTTTTAGGCAATTATCGTCGAAAGGCTAGATAACAGCGTTGTCTCTTAAGGCAATTTACGGAAAGGCATAGATAACAATAGGTGATCTTTATAGGCAACAACTACTATTGTGATTAAGGTAGATAACCAGGTTGTCTTTTTAGGCCAATTGCTGAAAGGCACGATCAACTAGCGGCTTTTTTTTTGATAGTCTATCTCTTAGGCATTTGTGAAAAGGTAGATAACTAGTGTAAGTGTCTACCTTAGGCAATTTGTGAAAGGCTCGGATAACAGGTGTCTTTTTAGGCAATTTGGGTGAAAGGCAGCATACTAGGGTTGTCTTCTTAGTCAATTGAATTCTAGTGAAGGTAGATAACTAGGTGTCTCTTAGGCCATTTTTTGTTGCTGAAAGCGCACAGGATTAACCAAGCCGTGTCTTACTTAAAGCAATTTGTAGAAAGGTACATAACTAAGGTGTCTTCTTAGGCAATTGTGAAGGTAGATAACTAGGTGTCTTCTATAATGGCCAATTTGTAGAAAGGTAGGATAACCGGTGGTCTTACTCTAGGCAATGTTTTGTGAAAAGAGTAGATACAGGAGTGTCTTCTAGGCAATTTGTGAAAAGCGTAGATAACTCCGCCGTGACTTACTTAGGCCAATTGTGAAAGGTCAGATAACAGGTCGTCCGTACTTCTTAGGCCAATTTGTGAACGCGTACGTAGATAACAGGTGTCTCTTAGGCAATTTGTGAAAGGCCAGATAACTATGGTGTGACGTCTTCAGCATTTGTGAAAAGACCCCTCCGCCAGATAACCAGGGTCTTCTTAGGCAATTGTGAAGCGTAAGATTAACTAGGTAGGGGATAAGCGTTCTTCAACTTATGGCAATTTGTGAAAGGTAGATAACCAAGGTGTCTTCTTAGGCAATTTGCTGAAAGGCAGATTGTATAACAAGCGTGCTATCTCTGTAGGCAATTGTGAAAGCGCAGATAACTAGGAATCGTCTTCTTAATGCGCAATTGTGAAAGGCCTAGATAACCAGTAAGGCTTCTTAGCCAAGTTCTCGTTGAAAGGTAAGAAAAACTAGGTGTCTCTTAGTCAATTTTGTTCGAAAGAAGCCCTAGATAACTAAGAGTGTCCTGTCTTAGGCAATTTAGTAGAGAAAGCTGTAGATAACCAGGGTGTCTTCTGAGCAATTTGTAAAAAACGTAGATACACTAGGTGTCATTCTTAGCAATCTTGTGAAAGCCGTAGCAATAACCAGCGTGTCTTCATTAGGCAATTGTGAAAGGTAGTAACCATGTGTGTACTTAACTTAGCGCAATTAGTGACAGTAGAATAACCAGTGTCTCTTAGGCCGATCTTGTGTAAAGGATAGATAACACAGGATGTATTCTTACGGCAAATTTGTGGAAAGGTGAGATAACCAGGTGTCTTTAGGTAGAGCAATTTGCTGCAAGAGTAGATAACTAGGTGTCTTCATTAGCAATTTGTGACAAGCGCTAGGCATAACTAGGTGTACCTTCTTACGGCAATTTGTGAAAGGTACATAACTAGGGTGTTTCTTCAAGGCAATGTTAGTGAAAAGGTAGACTAACTAGGTGTCTCTCTTAGGCAATTTTGTGAAAGAGTAGGAATAACTAGGTAGTCTACTTAGACGCATTTGTGAAAGGCATGATAACTAGGTGTCTTCTTAGGCAATTTGCCTGAAAGGTACGATAACTAGGTGTACTTCTAAAGGAATTTGATAAAGGTAGAAACCAGGTGATCTTCTGGTAGGACATTCGTGACTAAAGGTAGATTAACTAGTGTCTCTTAGGCCGCAATGTGTGAAAGGTAGATAACCAGCCTTGTATCTTAGGACACAATTGTGAAAGGTAGATAACCAGGTGTCTCTTAGGCAATTGTGCAAAGGTAGATAACAGGTGTACTCTTAAGGCCAATTTCGTAGAAAGCGCTAGATAACTAGGCCCTGCTACCTTCCTTAGGCCAATTGTGAAAGCGTAGATAACCTAAGGTGTACTTCTTAAGGCAATTGTGTGAAAGGTAGATAATCCAGGTGTCTGTACTTCTAGGACATAGCAATTGTGTGAAAGGGCAAGATAAACCAGGTGCTCTATGCTTAGGCCGATTTGATGAAAGGGTAGATAAACTAAGGTGACTCCTATAGCAATGTGGGTGAAAGGTAAGCATAACCAGCGGTGTCTTTTAGCCAATTTGTGAAAGGCAGAGTTATCAACAGGTAGTCTTCTTAGGCAATTGTGAAAGGCAGCATAACTAGGTAGATCTTCTTAGCGCAATTTTGTGAAAGGTAGATACCAGGGTACTTCTTAGGAACCAATTTGTGAAAGTAAGATAACTAGCGTGTCTCTTAGAGCAATTTGGGAAAGGTTAGATAACCTAGGTTATGGCTTCTTAGGCCATTTAGTAGAATAGGTAAGATAACCAGGTGTAACTTACTAGAAGCAATTTTTAGAAGACGTAGATAAACTATGGTTGTCTTCTTAGGCCAATTAGTGAAAGCGCTAAGAATAATCTAGCTATAAACCAAGGCTGTCCTTCTTAGCAATTTTGTGAAAGCGTAGATAACAGGTGACTCTTCTTAGCGCATTCTTGTGAAAGCCAGATTTATAACACAGGTTAGATCTTCTTAGGCGATTGCTGAATAGGCAAGGATAACCAGGTGTCTTCTTAAGCGCATTTCGTATCGAAAGGCCAGATTTATAACCAGGTAGTCTTCTTAGGCAATTTGTGAAAGCGTAGATAAACCCAGGTGTCAGTCTTAAGCAATCTTGTGAAAGGTAGATAGCCAGGTTACTAGTCTATCTTAGGCCAATCTCGATGAAAGGTAGATAAACCAGTTGTCTTGTTTAGGCAATTCGCCTCGAAAAAGGTAGATAACTAGGTGGTCTTCTTAGGCCAATTTCGACTGAAAGGTAGATTAACTAGGTGTACTTCGAGGCAATATGCTGAAAGCTAGATAACTAAGTGTCTTCTTAGCAATGTGGTGAAAGGTAAAGTTAAAAGATAAATTATGCCGTTGATCTTCCTTAAAGGCAAATTATGTGAAGGTAGTAACCAGGTGTCTTCGTTTTAGGCTAATTGTGAAAGCGTAGATAACCAGGTGTCATTAGCTTAGGCAATTTGTAGAAAGGCCCCCTTACGCATAACTAGCGTGTTTTCTTAGGCCAATTATCTGTGAAAGGCAGATCAACCACGGTGTCTTTCTAGGCAATATTGTGAAAGAGTCTAAGGATAACCAATGGAGTGTTCATTATAGCAATTTGTGATAAGCGCCCCAGATAACTAGGTAGTCTCTTAAGCGCAATTCGTGAAAGGTAGATAAGCCAGGCGTGTCCCTTCTCAGGCAATTTTTGTGCAGACGCGTAGACTAACCAGGTGTCTATACTATAGGCAATTCGGTGTGAAAGGACTAGATAACCAGGTGTCTTCTTATGCGCAATATATGTAGAATAGAGCCAGATAAATATGGTGTACTTCTTAGCGCAAAATTGTAGTGAAAGGTAGCAATAAACCAGCGTGATCTTACTTAACGGCAATTTAGTTATGAAAGCCCGTAGATACACAGGTGTCCCTAGCGTAATGTGGTAGAAAGGCTTAGCATAACAAGTCAGTCTATCTTAGACACTAATTTAGATGAAAGGTAGAACTAACCAGTGTCTTCTTAGGCAATTGTCGAAAGGCTATTTAGATAACGCAAGAGTGTCTTCTTAGGCAATTTGTGAAAGACCAGCTAGATAACCAGCGTCGTCTCTTTAGCGACCAAATTTTGCTGAAAGGTAGGATAACCAGGTTTGTCATTTTTAGGCAATTAGTGCAAAAGGTAGATAATAGGTGTTACTTCTCTTAGGCGCAATATTAGTGAAGGCTTAGGATAAACTAATGGTGCTCTTCTAGAAGGCCAATTTGTTGAAAGGATAGATAAATAGGTGCTCTCTTAGGCAATTTGTGAAAGGTAGCCATAATCAGGATGTCTTTAAGGCACAAAATTGCTGAAAGCGCAGTACATAACTAGGTGTCCTTACTTAAGGCGATTATCGTGATATGGCAGACTAACCAGGTGTCTTCTCTGCAATTTGGAAAGGCCCAGATAACTAAAGGGTCATCTAGCGATTTGTGAAAGGTACGAGTAACCAGGATGTCTTCTTAGCGCAATTGTCTGAAAGGCTTAGATAACTAGTGTGTACTTACTTTATTAGAGCATATGTTGTGAAAGGTAGATAACCAGGGTGTACTTCTTAGTGGAATTTGTCGAAAAGGGTGATAACTAGGTTTCTTCTTACGGCAATTTGTGAAAGGCCAGATAACCATGGGTGTCTTCTTAGGACAATTTGTGAAAGGCCAGATTTAATAACCAGGTCCGTACTTCTCTAAGGCAATTTGCTGAATAGTAGTATAACAGTGTCTTTAGGCCCCATTTGTGCAAAAGGTAGATAACCAGGTGTCTTTACTTAGGCAATTTGTGCACAAAGGATAGATTAACCAGAGTGTCTTTATAGGCAATTGTGTGAAGTAGATTAACTAAGGTGCTACCTCTCTTAGGCCAATTTGTCGAATAGATATGCTATAAATACGAGCTGTCTTCCATAAGCGCAATTTGGTGAAAGGTAGATAAACTCAGTTGTACTTCTTCAGCAATTTGTGAAAGGTAGGATAACTAGGATAGTCTTCATAAGGCAATTGTCGCAAAAGCGTAGATAACGACGGTCACTCTTAGAGCAATTTAGTGAAAAGCGCGTAATAACCAGGTGTCTTCTTAGGCCCAATTTGATGAAAGCGTAGATAACAAGGGTCTTACTTAGGCTGACAATTAGCGAAAGGTAGATAACTCAGCGCCTTGCTCTTCTTAAGCGCACAATTTATTTGTGTGAAATGCAAGATAACCAGGTGATTTCCTACGGCATGGCAAAGCGTAGATAACTAGGTGTACTCATTAACAGGCCAAATTGATCGAAAGGCAGATAACTAGGCCATAACGTTGCCGATGCTAGTCTTAAGGAACAATTGTGAAAAGGCTAGATAACAGGGTGTAGCTTCTTAGGCAATATGCTGAAAGGTCGATAATAGACGGTGTCTTGCATAAGGGCAATTTTGCTGAAAGACGTAGATAACTAAGGTGTCTTCTTCAGGACAATTGTGAAAAGGAGTAGATAACTAGAGTGTCATTCTTTTTTCTTGAGCGCCAAATTTGGAAAGGTCAGATAAAGGTGTCTCTTAGGCAATTGCCATTAAATGTTAGATAAGACCAGGGTCTTCTCATGAGCAATTTAGATGAAAGGTAAGATAGACTAGTGTCTTAACTTAGGCCAATTTGCTGAAGACGCCTGAACACCAGGTGTAATTCTTAGGCAATTAGTGAAAGCAGTAGATAACCAGCGTCCGGCTCTAACTCTTAGGCCAATTGTGAAAGGTCCAGATAACTAAGCGTGTCTTACTTGAGGCCAATTTGCTGAAAGGTAGATAACCAGGTAAGCTCTTACCTAGCAATTTGTGAAAGTATGATAAGCTAGGTAGTCATTCATTAGCGCACATTATGATGAAAAGCCGCCTAAGCATAAATAGGTCCGTCTTTCTTATGGTAATTTAGAACTGTAAGGTAGCATAACTATGGTGTCTTCTATTAAAAGCAAGTGGCAAAGGGAGATCTATAACTATGGTGTCTTACTCTATGGCAATTATAGATGAAGGTAGATAACTAGGCTGTACGTTCTGTAGGCCCCAATTTGTGGTGAAAGGACAGATAACCAGGTGCCCTGCAGTGCTCTTCTTCAGGCCAATATGTGAAAGGTAGATATACCAAGGGTCTTTCCTTAGGCCTTTTGGTCAAAGGTAGATAACCATGGGTACGATAACTTCTTAGGACGATTTAGTGAAGCGTAGAGAATAACAGGTGATCTTCTTTAGGCCATATCTTTGTGGAAAGGTTATGATAACTAGGTGTCTTCTTACACAAAGGCATTTAGTGAAAGGTAGATAACTTAGGTTAGCTTATTAAAGGCCAATTTGCCATGCAAAGGTAATACTAAGGTGATAGTCTTCTTAGCAATTTGGAAGAAGTAGATAACCATCGGTGTCTTCTTAAGGCAATTTGTGAAAGCGTAGCCAAACAAGGTAGTCTTCTTAAGCGCAATTTTTTTATAGTGAAAGGTAAGATATAACTAGGTGTCTTCTTAGGCAATTTGTGAAAGGCAGATAACCAGGTGTCTTCTTAGGCAATTTGTGAAAGGCAGATATCTAGGTGTCCTTCTTAGGCAATTTGTGAAAGGCAGATAACCAGGTGTACTTCTTAGGCAATTTGTGAAAGGCAGATAACTAGGTGTCTTCTTAGGCAATTTGTTGAAAGGCAGATAACCAGGTGTCTTCTTAGGCCATTTGTGAAAGGCAGATAACCAGGTGTCTTCTAGGCAATTGTGAAAGGCAGATAACTAGGTGTCTTCTTAGGCAATTTGTGAAAGGCAGATAACCAGGTGTCTTCTTAGGCAATTTGTGAAAGGCAAGATAACTAGGAGTCTTCTTAGGCAAATTGTGAAAGTAAGAAAACTAGGTGTCGTCTTAGGCAATTTGTGAAGGGTAGATAACTATGTGTCTTCTAAGCAATTTGTGAAAGCAGATAACTAGGGAAATAAAGACCTTAACTTGCTCTGTGATTTCTCTTATCATATGTGATTAACTGAGTATAAGACTGTACATTCACCCTAAGTTCCTTTCATCTCGGCTTTCTATCGTAACTAGTACTTTAAACTCCATCTATTCTGTCTCACTCCTACTGCAACTAACTAGCCTAGTTAAATCTATGGAAGACAAACCAAACATTGTCACATAATAATAAATTTATGGTGCGAAAGTTGACTGTCAGCAAACTGTCATAAACTTTGGAACGCTGTACAGACTACAGGAAGATCACACCGTGTTTGCATTTGCACTTAAGGGACTGGCCTTGAATAAAAAATTTCTTTTGCGTCTTTCCATCTATGCCATAGTTCTGTCTATCCGTCCAATCTGTCTCTTTCTCCAATTTCATTTTGTATCTCTTCGTCTGCTCATCTGTAGTGCTGTCCATCAGTCTGTCTCTCTGTCCATCCATCTGTCTGTCAGTCCTGATCTCTCTGTCATCCATCTGCTGCAGTCTGTCTCTCGTCCAGCCATCTGTCTGTCATCTGTCTCTGTCCACTCATAGTTGTCAGTCTGTCTCTCTGTCCATCCGTCTGTCTCTCTGTCCCATCCATTGTCTGTCAGTCTGTCTGTCCATCCATCTGTTGTCTCTCGTCCATCCATCTTGTCGTCAGCTGTCTACTAACTGTCCATCCATCGTCTGTCAGTCTGTCTCTCTGTCCATCCATCGTCTGTCAGTCGTCTCTCTGTCATCCATCTGTCATGTAAGTCGGTCTCTCTGTCAATCCATCTGCTCTGTCAGCTGTCTCTGTCCATCCATTGTTCTGTCAGTCTGTCGCGTCCCACCTGTCTGTCAGTCTGTCTGTCCATCCATCTGTCTGTCTCTCTTCCATCCATCTGTCTGTCAGCCGTCTCTTGTCCATCATCGTCTGTCAGTCGATCCTCTCTGTACCAATCCCATCTGTCTGTCTCTCTGTCCATCCATCTGTCTGTCAGTCTGTCTCTCTGTCCATCCATCTGTCTGTCAGTCTGTCTCTCTGTCCATCCATCTGTCTGTCAGTCTGTCTCTCTGTCCATCCATCTGTCTGTCAGTCTGTCTCTCTGTCCATCCATCTGTCTGTCAGTCTGTCTCTGTATGTGACTGTGTGTGTGTCTGTCTGAATTACCTCAATGTGTGTGTGTGTGTGTGTGATAGTCTGTGTGTGTGTGTGTGCCTTTTTTATATCTCATTGCATCTTTGCTTCATCTTTTTGCCTGCCTTTGAATCTATCTTTATATCTATCCATCTACTTACCTGGATGGTCAGGGCTTAGATCCATGTCATCTGTGTGTGTCTACCTGTATCTTTCTCTAGTATTGTCTCTGTTCATCCATCCCTCTCTGTTCAATTGCTCACTCCAAGAAGTGTAAACTCAGCATTTACTTTGTCTATACTGTTAGTTCAGTATACACAACATTTACATATGCATGCATATAGTATATACGCTGGAACAATTATTAAGTATGAATTATCTCCAACTGCATCTGTGTGTGTGTGTGTGTGTAAACTCATGCATGTCTCCATAACTATATTTTTGAATTTGAATGGCACTGATCACATATATTGGAAAGTATTGCCTATAGTGTAGTCATGGTAGAAAATGAACAGGATTTGCCCACATAGTGATTCTCTTGCATGTGCCTTTGATACAGGGTGCATGACATGGTAGAATGCTTTGAAATGGGCTCATTACTGTAATGTTTTCGATTACATGTCGTAAATTTGCTTTTAATCCTGTGTGTGAGAGAGAGAGGGACAGTGACCGAGAGAGAGACTGAAGTAGTTTTGGATTTATATTTCGTTGCCTACCACTTAAGGTGCCGAGCATGCAAACATACACACATGCTTTTTCATTGGGCATTAAAATGTTCCCCTGGGAAGAAGGGGCACAGATACTATAACCTCGTGGTTCTCTTGAATTTTTCCTGTCTATCCCTTTTGTTTATTATCTTGTCGAATGTGGTTGTTGCTCTTGACTAACCGGTATCGGTAGTCTTGTTAGGACATGTTTCATCAGTACAGGGCTGCTTGTTTAGCATCCTGGTACAAGTACTAGAAATTCACAGCATAGTCCATATTTGAGTGTGATGCGCAAAATTGGTGTTGAGTACTCAAATTTTATGGTTGTATAACAATTGTCTAATCTAGTTTTCTCATACAATGTCGCACGAGTATACTAGAGCCATTTAAATCGAAACACCATAGGGATAAAGAAAAATGGCAAAATGCCAACATTCATTATTCCTTTTAATGCAAATTGAACATTTGTATAGTAAATGCTGTTTCAGGTGCCCAGTGCTTAATTCTTTAGCAAATAAGTGAAATGACATACTGCAAACACAAGCACAAGTGTCAGTGTCAATCCTTGTAACAAAGGTGTAAAACCAATAACAAAAACAGAATAATGTTATACAACAGAAATACTTATTATCTATACAGCACCCCATACAGCCAACACATGCAAATAATGAAAAAAGTTTCAAGCAAAATTTACATGGAAAATATTCAGACCATTAAATCACACGAATCCAGTTTCAAAACACTAACATTGTAAACAATCACAGAAGTTTGTCCAAATTTTTTAACTGCAACTAGGACTCCACTCCAAGCTTAGCTCCAACTGCAAATGGACAACAACCACTTGCCTCATTTTGGTCTGATATGAAATTGACATCTTCTCCCCAAGTCTTAATACTAAGCCTGCACGTCAGGCATTTCCAAACATTTAGGCATCTGCATCTTTGTATTGTCATAGTACTTACTGGTAATACTTATGTATCCTGTTGGTTAAACGTTTAGACGTGCCAACAAGAAAGAAAGTTGTGATGTCTATGGGATCTTCTCAGTATCCATGTTACTTGTATATTCATATATTTATCCTCATGTACAAAAACCAGGATTACAAAGTGGGAACCTAAGGGTTTCCTCCCCCTCACCAATCGGCAAGTATTTCAAACTATGAGCATCAAGCGAAAGAATGACTAACGACCAAGACAATTCGCCTAAATCAAAATGACAATGGTTTTCTGTTGCTGCCAACAAGTTGCAATGACAAATATTTTCTGTCACTGACAACATGTGTCAATCTATAATACTTGCCCAAAACTGGGGAAAACACACACACACACACACACACACACACACACACACACACACACAGAGTCACTTTTGGTGCAAGCCTATATTAGTAAGAGAGAAAAAACCAACTAAAACATATCTAATATAATATCTAACAGTAAAGTGTCAGTATTTCAAAGGGCGCAAGATCCCTTTCTTGCTGTTAACAATAAATCATAAGCAAATGAACTCAGATGGTGCCATCATACACAGCGGAAACATTTCTAAATAAATCCCCAAAAGAAACTTAAAGTGTCAATATTTTAAAGGGGCCGAATGCCTCATCTGCCACTTATATTAGACGATACCAAATAAATGTAGACCGCACCCAACTGGACCATGACAGACAAGTCAAATTAAAACTTAGCCCCAAATTGAAAGCAAACAGTTATGAAGAAAGCCGCAATAAAACGTCAGACAAGTGCTCAGGGCAATGGTGGTGACTAAGGCTAACGAGCACTCTTCCCATTTTGTCCTAAATATCACTACAGAACTTAGTTTTCAAGTTGTGATGTAAGAGTAGTGAACTAAATCTTCACGCCCACTCTGCAACCGTTGAGTTGACTGCTATTATCGCCTTCGAGTTCCCTGCGAGATGGGGGTCAGAATAGACCCACCACGTTTCCCTACGCGCGATTCGTGAAAGGCGAGTAACAAGGGAAATCGAGATGGATGGATGGATGAATGGAGTTTAAAAGGGCCTTTCAGCCTTGTAGGCTATGATATAAGGCCACAACGTTAATTAAGAAACACCAAATTAGAGCTCTCCGCGATAGCGGAGTTGAGTACAATTCACATAACTAGTGATATAAGATCCATTAAATCGAGTCCCACTGCCCACCAGCCAGCAAAATCTGTGTAGACAGTAGAGCCTTCAAACACGAAAAAACATAAAGGGTGATAGGGCAAAATTTCACATCTGGATTTCCCTCGTCACCGACAAAGCACTTGAGGAAATCGAGACTTGATTAGTGAGTACTAAAGTCAATACTCTAGTGATTTTCGTGCTCAATGGCCCTACATAGCCTACAAAGGTCGATTCCCGTAAAAATCCATCCATCCTGGGAGTGCAGATAGATAGTGAGCTGAAGTTCTCCCAACACATTGAAACGCAGGTTAACAAAGCAAATAGACTATTGGGTCTCATCCGGCGATCATACGAACACTTGGACTGTGAATCCATGAGGCTACTGTTCATAGCACTAGTACGACCGCACCTAGAGTTTGGAAATGTAGTATGGGCACCCTATCTGGAAAGAGACAAAAAACTCGTTGAGAGAGTACAGAGGAGGGCCACAAAAATAATTCCGGGATTGAAGGATCTCACATATGAACAAAGACTTGTCAAGATGAGGCTCCCTAGTCTGTGCTACAGAAGAACTAGAGGTGACCTAATAGAAGTGTACAAGTATACGCACGGCATGTACCAGATTGGAGAGTATCTGTTTTCCTGCGATGACAATAGTGTCACAAGAGGTCACGCCTACAAGCTCAAGAAAAACCGATGCAATACGGCTTTACGACAACATTTCTTCACCCAGCGAGTTATCAACATGTGGAACAGCCTCCCGAACAGCGTAGTTGAGGCACCGAGCCTGAACTCGTTCAAGAACAGAGTGGACAAGCATCTACAAGGATATATGTTCAAGCTGGAGGAACCACTGGAGCAAATGATGCACAGCAATTAGGCCTTTTTTTTCTCTCTAATTTTTTCTTTATCCATAAGAACAATAAAAATACAGCCAGAGAACTACCAGAATCGGCGATAGGCCCTGGACGCCTAAGCAAGCCGAAGAATTCTATTCTATTATTCTATCTATCCATCCATCGTCCGTGTCCCGAACATCACCGCAGCGTCCTGACAACGGTGAATAAAACGCTTGCTTTCTTCTGTGCGCATAATGAAGCACGCAACTTATAATTACATACATGTCTAAAGCTAATGCAGCATTCACACAGCTACTACAAATAACTAATCAACAAANCAGATGAAATGTGTAATGGCGCATGAATCAAAGAATTAAGCACTGGGTCCAACACTGTAAACAAACAGTCTTGAAAAAGGAAAGACTTTGGGCAGAATGCATCAAATATAAGTGCGCTAAACACGCATATAAAAATAGCATTTTTTATAAAACATTTCAATATGTTGCGACTGGATGCACAGTAACTTTACATGAATTATGAATGATTTAAACTTTGATGAATCAAATGGCCATCAATTAAATTTCGTACTTCAAATGCAGACCATTCTACCTCGGTGGGTGTTCCAAACCCAGGTCTTTCCCTTTTCAATTTTTTGCAGCAGAATATTGGTTGGTGCAAGACTAAATACATTCAATATTGGCATACGGCTTCATTAAAGTTAAATTATGAAAATGTCCATAGGTGCGCCTTCGACTTACTGTAACTTGATATTTCAGTTTGTCGTCACAGTCAGTTGTGCGATCAGCGCCAAGTTTGCTGGTGGCGTTAACAATTTGGTAAACAGTACAACCGCT
>JAWQFJ010024780.1:17500-20446 GCA_034096865.1 Theodoxus fluviatilis
TGTACAGCATTAAAATACAAGGTTTCGTCCAGCTACACGCACACACACACACACACACACACACACGCACACACACACGCACACACACACACACACATACACACACATACAGACACACAACATGGACGCTTGAAGCAGCGATTAACCAAAACCTTCTGCTTGGAACTCTGCACCATGTCTCAGGAGCTCAATGGGCAGAGAAAAGGGACATTCAGAAAGGTAGGTTTTGAAAATATGTGTTTTGAGTGCTGAAAGATTTGTAAGCAGAGGCCTGTCTAATTTGAAGAGGAAGGGAATTCCAAGTCAGGGCACCAAAAACGTAAAAGGATCGTTTGCCATACAGGTGGACAAAGTGCCGGACGTAGGATGGTGTGCTAACGTTGTGAAGACACTGATAGCACATGCTGCAAACTTTGCCACACTGGCCTTAACAGGAAGCCAGTGATATGTGTTGAGGAGCGGAGTGATATGTTCCAGTCTGGACTGGAGGAGGACAAGATGTGCAGCTCTATTCTTAATTCTCTGCAGCCTGGCTATCTTGCAATCTGGCAGACCGGCGAGAAGTGAGTTTCATTAATCCATTCTAGAGAAAATGAAAGCAGCTGCCAGCTTATTTGCTGCTGCATCCGATATGTACGGTCGGATCTGGTAGAGCTTGCAAATACGGAAATACAACGTTTTGCAGAGATTGTCTAGATGCCCTTCAAATGACAAAATTTAAAGAGTCCAAGTATACACCTAACTTTCTGACAGTCCGCGGAATGGATCGGGAGGTTTTCGATAACGATAAATTCAATGGCAAATGACGGAATTCGCTTGCGGTTGCCACTGGCAATATTTCGGTCTTTCCATCATTCAGCCAAGTCTATTTGACTGCACCCACATCCTGAAACGGCGACAATCTATGCTTCAAGGGGGTGGTACTATCACTGACCTGCACGTGTCTGGATTTGCTAGCACTTTAAACCAGCGAAGTAAATGTTCTGAACCGTTTGATCAGTGCTTGCTAAAAATATGCGACAGACAGCAGTTGTTCTGTGGTTTATTTCTTTTTGCTTTTCTTTATTTACACAAACCTTGCCTGAATACACCTCTTTATTTTTGCGCGGGAAGGGGTGTGGTAGTTTAAGGGTTAGGGGTTATTTCTTTAATTTGTGGTAGTTTAGGCGTTAGGTGTCGTACGTTTAGGAGGCCTTAATAGGCCCGAGCTGCCTCACCAGGATTTCTTCACCACGACGGGCGTCAGCATGAATCCTTGTTGAGTCGTCATGATCCCCAGGAGGATTCCCGGAGCGGCGCACACGACTCCATGGAATATTGGAAGACGTTTCAGGAAGTCTAGAAGTTCTGCTAGCGCAGGGCACAGACAAGCACTCGTCTGGACAAAAACGTGGAGGGGGAGCTGAGCTTAAGGCGGATGCAGATCGGATGTATCTTGGAGATACTTGCAGACAACTTTGCATCCTTGGCAGCTCGCTCCGACGACGCTAAAGGCGGCGACATAGAACGGCAGGACTCGAGTTCAACGTTGCCGCAGTGCAGCAGGCGACCCTTCCGAGCAGACGGTCTAAGACACCCATCGTCATTTGTCGACAGCTGCGGACGTCTGACCAGAATGATGCGGTCAGGGATCGCACTCCAGCTTGCTCGTGGTCGTTTCACAGTTCTGACATCGAGGCCAGTGCCCATTGCAAGAAGTAATTGGTAGACCCGGAAGAAACTGTGTTGATGCTTCAGTGGAAATTGTGTCCTGGAATATGGAAGGTCTGTCTGCCAAACTCACAGGTCCACGTTTCCTGGCATGCATACATCGTTTTGATGTTTGTTGCCTGACAGAAACCTTTACCTCAGCGAACTTTAAATTCAGCATGTTCTGGAGGAGTGCCCTCGACTTGCTCATCTACGGAGTGGGTCGAGCAGTCTGTCAGACATTTGTAAAGATCCTCTAGCTGTGATAAATTTTGTGATAGATTCTGAGTATTATTCTCGTTTATGAGTTGTACTATATCTTGTTTTCGATATTTCTCCACTTACCTAATGTTTTAATTGCGCATTTTTATACAGTAGAAGTATGTTGTGGCCTTGAATGACCTTAAAGGCTGATGAGCCCTTGGGCTCCATCCACCTATCCCCTTTGTCGGTGACAAGGACATGGAGATGTGAAATTTTGCCCTATCGCCATTATGCTTTTTCGTGTTTGAAGGCTCTGCACTGCCTTTGCTGGCTGTTGGGCAGTGGGACTCGATTTAATGGATTTTATGTCACTAGTTCGGTGAATTGTAGGCCTACTATACTCCACTGTCGCGGAGTATTTTTAATAACATGGTGCTGGAAGTGTTTCTTAACGTTGTGGCCTTATATAGCCTACAAGGCTGATAGGCCATTAATTTGATTAAACTCCCCATCCATCCTTTGAAGGCTATGTCGTATTACACTCCCCTGGGGTGAAACTGTGCTCACAAGCAGAAGATCAGGGTGTGTGGCAATGTTGGTCAAGAACGCTCTCGCAGCGTCACGACATTAGAAACAGGGCGTGACACAGTACTGGCTCTGAGGATTTGCTATTCTCTCCGGAAAGACACCATTTTGATATGTGCTTATATTCCGCCTGCTGACTCTCCTTATTACAGAGACAAAAGCGTGTCTTCAAACATCTCTCTTCTGAAGGACGTTATGCGATTTCAGGAGAGTTATCCTCATACACCAATAGTGATATGTGGAGATACAGTCTGATTCAGAAGATGGTGTGAATTTCTTGATGTCAGAGTGTGCATGCAAAGACTTCAGTTTCCCCAGAATGACGCAGGATAGGACATTAAACGTCTTTGGGAGGATGCTGAGAATCTTGTGCCAAGTGCATCATGTTGTGGTGCTGAACGGATGTACATCCAGTGACAGCTTGGGTAGATTTACGTACATATCTCCACATGGAGACTGTGATCGATT
>JAWQFJ010024781.1:0-2500 GCA_034096865.1 Theodoxus fluviatilis
TAAGCCACTGGATATTTGTTGTCACGTTAACTATTTCTTTTTGAAGAATGTCAATTTTCCCACATAATTCCTCCACTATGCTTTGATATAATCTTATGTGGTTTGCGTCATGCTCAATGCAAATTCTTTTGTTACTTGCTGTTGAATGTGACCCTCTACTCTCATCTGTATGATTAATCTCTCTCTGTGGTGTACCGTGCAGGGTATCTGCAGTCGGGTCCAGGGTTGGCTTCAACATCTCCATGTTGAAGAATGTTTTTTGACAGATCGTGTAGATTTAGTTTCTGTGTACTAGGCTTGTTGGTGCAGACCGACATTAGGGACACATACAACACTATAGCCAGCAAGTTTGTCCTCGACGTTGATGTACTAAGTTTAATTGGTTGACTGTCTTGCCGGTAGAGGCAGGAATACATCACACTTCCATCTATCTTCTTCAAGTTCAGGTGCTCCAAGTCTTTTTTTGCCAAACCTTCGTGCATGGTGCGTACCTATTCTAAGCCTGTAAAGACCGAGTTCAATACCCATATTGAGATACGGTTAGAATACTTTGGGTTTAATTTTGGGGGAGAACATTGACTTTCCGAGCAACCTAAAAGGCGCCGTCATTGAGGTAACGGAATTATTCTTTCACGCAAATTCGAGGCCTGTTCCTGACAAGGACTTCATCTGTTTTCAACAGTGTTGCGTGTTTGAATGCCCGACTAGAATACTGTTCGCTCTGTTGATTTGTCTGTCTGTCGTTTTGTTTGGGGGTTGTTTGTTTTCGAACTCACTCTTTCTGTCTTTCTTTCTGTCTTTCTTTCTTTCTTTCTGTCTTCTTTCTTTCTGTCCTTTTTCTGTCTTTCTTTCTTTCTTTCTGTCTTTCTTTCTTTCTGTCTTTCTGTCTGTCTGTCTTTCTTTTTTCTTTCGTTCTTTCTTTCTTTATTTTTCTCACTCTTTCTATCTTTACTTTCTTCCTTCTTTCTCCTTCCCTGTAACACTTTGTCTTTAATTGCCGTACTGCGAGGATTTGCTTCACGAAGCTCGTTAACTCCATCACTTTTGTCGTTTCGTAGCACATCACGCCACTCCATCATCGACACGTAGAATCACATCTCATCACAGCATATTAAATCACTCCAGCGATTTCATTGAAGGGGGGAGGGGGGAGAGGGGGGGAGGGGGGAGGGGGGGGGGGGGGCTTTTGTCGCAATACACCGGCGGGGCCTTCGTATCGGAAGCCTACCGTCATTGGACCAGGCTGGAGACTCAGGCCACGTGCGCGCTGTGGCAGGCGACTGGCGGGAACACGGTCTATGCATTTACCGCTCTCCATGCCTGGCCAACCACGGCCGCCTTCGATCGCGCAGCCATGGTACGGATGGGCGGGGCGAGTCGTCACTTCCGCCAACTCATGCGCATGCGCAGAAGCATGCATGCTGGTTTTGAGATCACGGTATGGAAGGCACGTCGTCAGTTTTGGAGACGTCCTTGTTCGAAATGAACTGCGCCGTGGCGGAGGGTGAGGTCTACATCATAGTGCAATACACGTTTTCCGGATGGTGTGTTTGCCATGACGATTTGTTTCCTGTAAAGGGCTTTTGTCAGAGTACGTAGTCTTGATTCGATAAAATGCCAGTTTCACTATGATTGTTGCCTGAGTTTGTTGGATGTACAGTATTTACAGAGACAGGCAGGCAGACAAAAGAGAGGTACGCACACACATACACACACAGAGATACAGACAGACAGACAGACAGACACATAGACAGACAGACAGACAGACAGACAGACAGACAGACAGACAGACAGACAGACAGACAGGCAGGCAGGCAGGCAGGCAGGCAGGCAGGAAGGCAGACAGGCAGGCAGACAGACATGTAGGCAGGCAGGCAGGCAGGCATGAAGGCGGACAGGCAGACAGACAGACACGTGGACAAATGTTGGACGGAGGAACGGACAGTGACAGAAACTGACAGACAAAGGGACGTTCAGACAGACGGACGGACAGACAAAAGGACGGAGAGACAGACAAAAGGACGGACAAACGGACAGACGAAAGGATGAACGGACGCACAGAGATATGCACAGAGAAAAAGATACACAAGAATGCACGCAGACAAAAAGCATATACATGTACATACACAGAGAGAGAGAGAGAGAGAGAGAGAGATGAATATGTAAATGCTGATCACAAAAGACAGGGATATATGCAAATAGCATTCCAACCAGCACAGTTATTGAGATCATGTGCACACACGCTGCATCGGACTAAAGCGCTCTCTCACTCACTCACTCACTCACTC
Organism: Theodoxus fluviatilis; assembly: GCA_034096865.1. NCBI lineage: Eukaryota > Metazoa > Mollusca > Gastropoda > Cycloneritida > Neritidae > Theodoxus > Theodoxus fluviatilis. Next base: position 2,289 of record JAWQFJ010024781.1, read on the forward strand.
ACTCACCCACTCACTCACTCACTCACTCACTCACTCACTCACTCACTCACCCACTCCACTCACCCACTCACCCACTCACTCACTCACTCACCCACTCACTCACCCACCCACCCACCCACACACCACCCACCCATCCACTCACTCACTCACTCACTCACTCACTCACCCACCCACGCACTCACTCACCCACTCACCCACCCACCCACTCACTC
>JAWQFJ010024781.1:12500-30000 GCA_034096865.1 Theodoxus fluviatilis
AGGAAAACATAATTTGCTTCTAATGGAGTGATCGAGAGGCGGCACTTTATTAATCTGGCTGTAAACGACTCTATTCCATTAGCATGCCGGCATTAGCCGTCACAGCCCAGCGGAGGAACACAGGCCGCATTACCGCCCATGTCGCTGATCATTACGCAGAGAGAGCCCCGGATTACAAGCCCTGGCACTGTGATGCTGCCGTCTGTGTTATTGTCTAATTGATTTATTGTGTTTGGATGCAGCACAGGCGATGACTGAAACATGAGCGCTACCATCGATTTTGGTCTTCAATTCAAAACAGCCATGAACTTTCGTACAACTGCAATAATGACAAGGCGTACCATGCTACTGAAGTCGCTCGTTTTAATTTAAGTGAAGACAACAGTGCTGCGCATTGCAAACTCTCTGTCCTGAAAAAGTTTGTGGATAGCGAGTCCCGAGAACAGCAACAAGTGCATAACATAACTTTATTGTCTCATGTATTTATTTGCATAAGATAACGACAACAACGAAATCGTTTAGATCTGTAGTGCAACAGCGACAGCAGCAACAACAGCAACAATAATAACAACAAAACGTAAGGAAGTTTTTAATTTTCTTTCTTTTATTTTTATATGTTCCTCGAGAGCATGCAAAAGAGAGAGAGAGAGAGAGAGAGAGAGAGAGAGAGAGAGAGAGAGAAAGGGGGGGGGAGGGGGGGAGGGGAAGGGAAATATTGAGGGGAGGGGGGGAGAAGAGAGAGGGAATGAGAGAGAGAGAAAGAGAGAAACACACACACACACACATACACACACGTGTGATATCCCATACCTTATCCAGCTGTGTCTTCTTTACACTTACAAAGTTAAATATTTACCAGAGCGGTGTAATTCATCAAATGGAGAATCACAGACGCAAATTAGAGACGGTTAGTTTGTCAAGCCATTTCTCGGGTCAAACACGTACAGATGACACGGATTCCTCACTTCTTGTTATGGCAAAATCACGCACGGCACTTAACTTCACTCACGCCTTCCTCCACATCTTGTTTTCAGTGTGGAAGACAAACGGAGGACGGTCTTTCCGTTTTCACCTATGCCCAGGAAAGTCAATTCCCGTTCTCACCTGTCCCCAGGTAAGTCAACTCCCGTTCTCACCTGTCCCCAGGTGAGTGGCAGTCCAGGTGTGCGAGTTCCATGCTGGCAGCGTCAGTTCTGCTCATTCTGGACACGGCATGCTGGTCTGGGGCCTGGCTGTTTACCCAGACTTTAATCAACGCCACTTCCCCCCGCATCCCCCTTGTGCTCTTGTCAGCTCCGGTTTGAGGTCTGCCGCCGGCTGTTTGCTCCGACGTCCTTCTCCCTTCAGACTCGTTTTAAAGCAACCTTTCAAGTCATCTTGGGCTACCTATGTGAAGACGCCGTCACGACACTTTCAAACCACCCCCCACGAGAGACGTACCCTCCACTCCTCTCCCCTCTATCTTTCCCCCTCCCTCCTCCACCTCTCCCCCGCTCTTCTACCGACCCCCTCTTCCTTCCTCTCCCACCTCTCTTCTTTGCTCAGGTTCCCCGAACCATTATTCTATCAGGAGAAACTTGTCTTCCAAGGGAGAGTAATAAGCGAAACTCCTTTCCATAGGTCGGCCCATTGGTGAAAGGGTTTACAAAGAGCCCCGAAAAGCTGCCTGAAATGTGTTGACTAATGAAATGAAAACATCTTTATTGTCAATGGCGCCGTTTTCCCTCCGTTCCCGCCTTTCTCCTGCCGTCGTCTACCCAGCATGCAGTGCGAGTGAAGAGGGACTGCGGGGACGGCAATATGGAGGATGTTCTTTTGATGTTCGCCGCCGGCCCGGGGAGCGAAGTCGCAAAATTAATTTGCGATCGTCTTCAGGGACGAGCGCCGAGCCATCAGAGCGGGACAAAGGAGGACATCCAGAGAGCAAACATCCCGCACACACCTTCGCTCCGTCCGGGTAATATCGGGGTTTGTCATTTCACACCTGACAAGCCTCCCCGAATAAAAGGCTGCCCTCTTACGGCGTGTTATAATTCACGCATTGGAGGCCTACGGTTGAAAAAAGGAAAATGTGTTTTGCACGGCTCGCCTGTCGCCTGCTTCTCTGTTGGGCGAAGCGCTCTCATTCACCGCCCGTACCTCGCTCCTCTCCGTCGTCGCGACTTCAAAAGCTTCTCGGGATCTTTCGCGCAGGTTGCAGGGGGTCGAGTTGTTTGCCCCGGGCTAGACGGATGGACAGGGTTTCTACTCAACGCCTGGGGAGGAACTTCGGAACTAATTGCCTTGATGTTCTGACTCCCATCTCGTAGAACTCGGTACGGGTATGCAGCTACCCCGAACAAGCACACCCACTTGAACGACATTCGTGCAGTAGCCATTGAGGAGGGAGTTTGAGGTTTTGTGAGGCTAGAGCACGGCCTTTGCTATCCTATCTTTTGTGGCGCCCTCATCACACACACCGGCCAGTGAATCAAGGCGTCATTTTCTCTCACTTACCACGTCCTTCTTACACCCTCTCGCACTTGAGAGCGCGACCCCCGTGAAACAAAATGCTTTAGGCAAACTTGACAGGAGTTTATTAAGTGCAGAAATCATATTGACAAAGCGCCTTACCTTGGGGTCCTTTCCGTCCGACAATGAGCGAACCATTTTCTGGGTTCATTTCAGTTCGTAATGTGAAAGAGCGTTTGTGTGGTGAATTTCGCTCATTGCAACGTACTGTTGTCGCCACAAACAGTCCGACAATCTCAAAGTTTCCTTCACTCTCGACAGCACTACGTCAATTGAAAGTGTATTCAATGTGCATTTTGAGCAGACAGTGTAAAAAAAAAAAGATCTATCGATTCGAGTGATATTTTTAACGGGTCCCGGTAGTATTCACGCGTCATCGCCATAACCTTGTCACAAACCAGTTCAAGTACTTGATGTCTAACAGATGCTACGGCGCTGAACGAATTTTGTAGTGCACAAACGGCCCTGGGAAGGTAACCACTTCAAAGTTTTGAAGAATGGCGATAAACTGTATCCAGGGTTGGATTGTTTTCGTATGCATACTCTGCTCTCGGAGTCTTTTTGCAGAAAATGATCAACAGATGTATCTTAGACAAAAATGTTTACGTCTACCTCTGACCAAATGAAAAGTACGAGCTCGTAGCAAATCAGATTTGTTTCTGTGGAGTGCCATTTTTTCAATAACAATTATTGAAATAGCGCACATACTTCTTGATTGAGCAAAAGCGTTTTTAAACTTGGCTTTACAGTGCAGTAGGCTAGTGTACGAAATCTGATAGCGTTTACCTAGAGGACACGGAATAGTAGGTTCTCCATGTAAAGTCCAAATCTGCGCCAAAGAATACACCAGTCTCCCATGAACGAGTCTTTGCATCATTAAATAGACTGGCTCTAAAAAAAATCAACTACATTTGTCATCTCTCTCTTCTCTAAGACCCAGAATTTCATCATATTTTATCGATTCCCAGTTATCTCCTTTAATGTTTTAATTTATCTAACTCTCTCAATCAATCTCTCTCAATCAATCAATCGATCAATCAATAATCAATCAATCAACCAACCAATCAATCAATCAATCAATCAATCTCTCTCTTTCTCTCTCTCTTTCTCTCTCTCTCTCTCTCTCTCTCTCTCTCTCCCTCCCTTAATCCAAGGCACCGAGTGATGTCACCGAGCCAGGCATGTGGCAGGAAGGGATGTCATCTTCCATGCAAGCTTGATCACAGGAGGCAGCCATTCTTGGTCACTGGGACGCCCCGCAGGGCCCTCTATCAGGCTGTGCACGTGCAGGCCTTACAAAGGGAGGGAATTTTCACCTCGTCTGCCTCCATCCAGCCTTTTTCAGGAGCAGTCGGGGTTGGGCGCTGTTGCAAGGTGAGACTCTCGTCCGGAGATGTTGCGTTCTGGCTCTGGCAGAGCCCAGCACCGATTGTGCGATCTTTTCACGCCATTAAATTGTCGACGCGCGGGATCCAAAGTCCCCTTTTTTCGCCGCTTGCGTCCCGCGAACCGCGCCAAATCCCTTAACACAACACCGCTTCTGAGGGATTCGCAGCTGGCGATGATAAGCGGATACACATGACAAATTGCCCGGTGTGTCAGGCCAGTGCAATTTCGGGTGGGATTGCGTGGCGGAGAGGGGGGTTCTTAGCGGGGGGAAATGAAGATGTGAAATGACTTATTGGAGCTGGAGTGCTGTCATAAACTTCAGCTCGTGACAATGCTGCGAGGTGTTTGTTTGGTTGGTTTCGTTTGTTGGTGTGTTTTTCTTTAAGATTAAGGAAATTGACCAGGGGATAGCCATTTTTCTCTCATAACATTTCATATTTCACAAATTTGTCAAGGCGTTTCCTCTTCATTCTCTGGTTTTCTGTTTCAAACTTTCCTTTCGAGAGGACAAACTGTTTTGTGTCCATGTGCACCAACCTTTTCTCACAGGAAAACTGGACTGTTTGGTTCCACGTGAAAAAACTGTGTTTGCCGACATTGCATTATGCGTCACCAGTCAGCAGCTTTCACACTGAAATGTCGTTAAATGCAACACTGGTTTTCTTTATATTCATTCACATCAATGCACTCTTATGCATTTTTCAAATACGTGTTTCATAAGTGGAAGGATGAATGTTGTCCCTGCTTCTGAAGAAAGTTTCACCATATTTCTCTTCAAACTGGCACAGATGTTTGCTGTGCGAATATCTTAAAACAATTGTAAATGTTTCCATACATTTGATTTCACCTTCTAGTCGATTCGCTCCGAACCTCCGAGCCCCCAACAAACCAACCAACCAATTTTCAGCACAGAAGCCCCTAACCACGCTTTCAAGTGGGAGATGCGAGCAGGACGTCCCTAAAGCGTGTCTTATTTCTGTGCTTTGATTGTCTTTTGAAGTCATTACAGCGTGCTAACAGCCCCTGATCACGGCACCGAGGAAACGGGAGAGTTTGTCCTCCCTGGGCGATCTGGCATCGGATCCGTCCCCATGGTGCAAAGGTTAATAGTGTTCCCCCACCATCCCTCCACGCCCTCTCAGAAGTGCCTGACCCCACCCTGCCGGTGCCACGAGACAAACATCACCCTCCCGATACAAATAGGCAAACTAAACAGATTAATAAACTGTGTCTTCAGCTGTCAACTCCAACAGAAAAAACAATCTTATCAAGATACCAAGCGAGAAACATTTTAATCGGCAAGGTGATGCATCGTGCATTGTTGTCCCGTGTTTGATGCGTGTAAACTGCCCATCCCTTCTGTATGTGTTCCGTTCTGATCTTGAAAACAGCGCGCACAGTCTTGCACGTTTTCGTGAGATTGTTCATGCTCAGTGTTCCATGTCGTGCAATAATATCATATTCGTTTGGCATACCTACTTCACATTGCTTTTTTAAAAAGTTGTTTTCATCTTCACTGTCATATCCATGCCCACATGTATCTTCCGTTGGTCAGGAAGGACATCAACCAAATTACTACCATGTACAAAATGTTTGTAGAAAACTTTCAAAGGTCTAACATTCTCCTTGTACGAGAGGCCGTTTTGTATTGCTATAATTATCTTCCCGCCACTATCTCATTTTTTACTGAAAGATGAGTGGCCACATTACATTGTTTTATTCGTTTGGTTGTCGCTGGATCGCATGTTGCCGTGTCTATTCAATCTCTTAGAAATATATTTTTTAACTGTTAGCACAACCGATTTTGCAACATCCTAGATTACAGGACTCAACCACTGTGGAATTACTCTTATTAATATTTTCGTAAGGAAAATATCGGAGTGCCATTTTAATCCGTCTCACTTCAGTCTGTACGAAACCTGCGAAAGAAAGCGGTTAAATGTGCAGCTGATAACGACGGCTTCAAACAAATTGTCTGCACATTTCACAGTTGGGGAAGAGTGTTCACGTGAAGTGATGATGTCAATATTGCAATTACCATGAAAGCGTAAATCTTTGAGGGACAAAATACAGTTCATGCAACCAAGGCAATGACAGAGCAGTTCAAGATAAAGACAGTTTCCTTCCTTTAAAACACATTCCAAAACTAACAGAGATCACAGACGTCTTTGCCCGAAACAAGACAAAATCACTCGTCAGAGTTGAGGTGGGAGGTGCTTCCTCCCTCTTCACCGGACTCGCCTGCTGTCGACCAATCAGAGATCATTAGCCCGCCATCTTGCTCGGCCATTACCGATCATTCGTAGGCAATTAAAAAACAACAGCGCCCTCTTTGCTGGTAATTGTCTCCTCTTAGCCAGTGCTGCCGTCTGGCGGCCAGCGACTGCACGCTGAGAGCGTGTGCGATGCGGGAATCGCGTGTCACGCGAAAGTTATCTCCCGTGTCACGTGACTCGAGCCTGAAGTGTCCGCTAGGAGACTATCGGATTCAGAGCGTGGCAAATAGACCTGTAATGTCTTCGGTCTTCGGGTGACCGAATCCTGATTCTATTTTTAACCATCCTTGTAACGTTGGGAGGATTTGTACTGGTAAGAATTTTCCCAAATGTCACTATTTCTTAGAGTTTCATCTTTATTATGGGTTTGAAATGCATTTCGTAATTGTCAAAGAACCTCCACTCACTCAAGAACATACCAATGTATACTACTTTCTTTAGGCAACATCTACCAACTCATGCAAAACTGCGAAATGAGCGTGTGTCCATTCTTTGAGAACAAAACAAAGCCAAATGAGACACTCCATGATCGAGTTCAGTCAATGAAAGGAGTTATAATGAAGTGCCAAACAGTATGATGCCACGAAATGCAGACGACATATGCAAAGCCTGTAAATAAAAGAACCAACACGTTCGCAGCGTATCCACTAAGCCCATTTCCAGCAGCCTGTCTTTTTCCCGACAATCGGATCTTCTACTGGAATGATTTACTGTCCGAAAAAGCTGTGAAGATCTCCACGGTCTCAAACTCGATACAGCTCCACGCAGGCTCATCTAGAATGGCGATCAGGAGGAACATTAGTGCATACAGCACACATGCCACACCCTGGCGCCATCTTTCACTGGAAACCATCCCATTGATCCGCGGTCATCCAGCCGTCAAGACTCCCCCTTCCTAATGAGGCTCACTGCGGATGCCGGTACAGTTTAATGGGAGTGCAACGCGAAGACAAACTGCCCATAAACTGTTTTATTCGGGCACTCGTCGAGAAGTGCATTGTGCTGAAAGAGGAGGAGAGGGCTGAGGTTTAAAAAAGCCCTTGTACAGGGGCGTCTAGGCTTGCCCCGATCGTTTGATTTGCCCGTTTACGACAAAGATTGATCGGCAAAGGGGTCGTACCTTCGGAAACTGATTTCAAAGTTGGGAGTTTTTCCCAGGGGAAACCTTGTGATCTTTTGAGCCTCGGAGAGCGCTTGAAAGCTTTTCTTCAAAAGCGAACCCACGATCGCCTTGCAGAGGTAAGGTTTGTGGTTTGTTGTTTTTCAGATGGACCTCTCTCTCTCTCTCTCTATCTCTCTCTCTCTCTCTCTCTCTCTCTCTCTCTCTCTCTCTCTCTCTTGGCTGCTGGTTTGAAAGGTCTGGATATCAATACGCGTCTGGGGCGCAGAGGTGGCAACATTTGTTTGGTGGAAGAGAAAACTTCTTTCCTCAGCCCTGCATTTACGGCCATGACGCCTTACGGGAACATTCGCGGTGGAGAAAGGTTTTGTGATTAATTACATCAGATATCGCAGCTCCTTCCTTTATCTGGGGTCTTCTCGGTTCCCCTCCCGTGGTCTTTACGACCCTGACCGCTGCCCTGGAGTGTTCTCTTCTCTCGGGGTGTTCCTGTGTCTCTCGTGTCCGATTTCCTTTGTTCCCATCCCCACACTTGAAGACTCGCGATGGGCGCGCAGATAAATTTGACAAATGATGTCATCAGGGTTGCAGATTCGCTCCCTCAAATGGTTTCGTACCGATGACTCCGCAGCGGAGACGAAGAGGAAAAGTTTGAGATTGAGGACAGGGTCGGGCGTGGGTAGTGGTGGAGAAGGAAAGGTGAGAAGGGGGATGGGACCCAGGAGGGGGAGGGGGAATGAGGGGAACTTGGGGGTGGAGGTGGGTGGGGTGAGGCTTTAGAGGAGACAGTGAAGGAAAACAAGAGAAGGTTTAGAGGCCTGAGTATTGTCACGGCTTCCTAAAGGACAGAACTCTTTCGAGAATCAAGAATCAACGTCTTGTCGCACAGCACCATTCAGCATCTCGTGCATTATCAATGGGCCCTCATTCGTCGACCTGTACACTCAGGGTAGACAGCGTCTTTCTGAGATTCAAACGTGTCAACAAGATAAATTCAACAAGTCTCTCACGCTTGGATCTGTTGCAGTAAGACTGCGTCTGGACTTTTCAACATTTTTACATTTAAAAAATCTTTGTCGTCGGTGGAAATCTTCCCTGTGCCCATTTTAGCATCTATATTCAACAAGAAGATGCGCAGAATGAAACACACTCGTACTGGGAGATAGTGTTAGTAAGATCATCAACATTCTCGAATTGTATTGAAATATTTCGTAAGAAAACGAATAGTTTTGTGAAAATTCAAACAGGTCAAATATTTTCACACAAGTAACATATAGACCAAATTTACAAACATTAGGAGAACAAGTTCAGAAAGAATTCATTGTCGTTGAGAACGTTATATCGCTCGTAGACTGGCTAGTGTCAGAGTCACAAACTACGAACCATGCAGGTGGGAATAAAATGTACCTGAGTGCCACGTCTTTCTCACCGATCAACAGCATTCTCCAGACGGAATTGTTTGAAGGATCTCACGAACAAGGCACTTTTTAAGGCGCTACAGTGAGAAAGACGTTCCATATAATGCCGGGCCGCACGTGCAAACCCTCATGGCTCCCAGGAGCTGTGGCGAGCACCGCACGGCGAGCATGATTAGTATCGAGTTACGGGACAAGCACACTTTTCTCGTGCTTTCCTCCCACCGCCTGTGGGCATCTTCCTGACCCCGACCCTGGGGAGAGGAGGGAGGATGGGGTGGGGGTGAGGTTGGGGGTCGGGCAGGTCTGGGTGTGTCCCGAGCCCCAGGGTGAGTCGCTCGACGCGGCTACATCAAAGATGGCGTTCACAATACCGACAACCTTCCCGCATTGTGAGGGGGGAAAAACTCCGCGCTTTGAGGAGCTGGGCAGAAAAGCACTTGTAATAAGTATCGTCATTGAATCGGCGCGCAGGTAAAGCGGGGTCACTTTGTCGCGGCGTTAATACCTGGAATGTCCCCCATTGGCAAGGCCCGCTTCAGTCTGGAGGGGAACACGCTGGAGACCCGTTCAAGACGGGACAAGCTTCAGCCTTGTCCACCATTGTCCACTGTCTGCCTTTGGCGAGAGGAAAACTGTGGCGTCGCTTCATTGAGACACCACATCTGCAGCCTCAAACTTGACTTCATCATGCCCCCCTCTCCTCCTCCCCCCACCCCCACCCCTCATTCACTTTGCCCTTGCCCCACCCTCCACCTCACCCTCTTCCTTGCTCCACCTCGGTGCCGGCGGCCCGCTGTTTTCATTTCATCAATTTGATGTTTTCATAAAGCATATATCTCATTAGAATCGCCTTAAGCAATCTTCATTGAGTCTTTCTCAGTCGAGGGCCATTATAAGGAGCGCGCTTGTTATGGTAATTGGTAACTTGAAACAGGTATAGCCTTTTAAGCCTCACTCCTCCGCAACCCGCCCCCCGGCGGCGAATGCCTTGCCCGGGGACGAGTGTTTTGGGAATTCATGGATGTGTTGACCCTGATTGTTCGGCCCCGGTACACGCGTCACAATGGCTAGAAGACGCCATATTGCCTTCTCGGCTCTCCGACCGCATCCCGGCTTCCGGTGTGAACAGGAAGCAAGAAGCGCGTTTCCTTGGTGACAATCTAGATTAATGGAAGAATTTCATTGGGAAAACTGACATAAAGTACTTGTAGATACAAGTGACGCACAACATAGTGCGTTTTGGTTCTAAAGGCACTGTTAGGACTTAATGCATCCTTTAGACTTTATACTGAACTTGAGTTATTTAGAATACAGTGCATGCAGTCCAAATGACTGAATTCACACTAGTGCAAGAAATCAAAGTCTCTCATTTTAGTCTACCCTGATATCTGAACGTTAAAACGCTAACAGCGTGAGGAACAATACTACGAAATCGATAGTAAAGAGTATGAATAGCATAGAATTATCAGCCACCAGTCGCTACTTCCACAGGAGTTTTCTCCCAGTTTACTACTCTCACAGTAGTTTGGGCGTAGTTCGTCTTTTACCTTATCAGACAGCTGTCCCTAAACTTTATGCCTGTCGCGCTGCGATACTCTGCCTGGTTATTGGCACACTTTCTGGGACGCGCTTGTTTCTGTCGGCATCGAAGTCTGCCTTGCATGGCTGTGGGGAGAGGAGGGAGGAAGGAGTAGGGGAGTAGGGGCTGGGCCGCAGCTAATTATCACTGCCCGGGGGCCTCGGCCGAGCAGATTGACCCCCGAACCCTCACTAAACATCCCTCCCTACATCCGCATCTTCATCTCCCTCCTGACTCCTCTATCAGTTTTTTTCTCCCTCGCCACTTCATCCCCCACCCTTCATCCTCTTCCCAATCTAACCCTATGCCCCTCCCCCAACACATATTCTTCAGCCCCAACCCCCTCAACCCCTCATCAGACCTGTTTCCCTCATTACCCCACCCTACACCCCCCATCCTTCCCATTTTTACCCCATGTATCCCCCTACCCCCCCTCCCGTCCTAAAACGTCTCTGTTCTTGCCACAGCCCCCAGTTCTTCCTGACTTTAGCTTCCTCTCGGTCCTGCCCCCTATACCCACCACCCCACCCACCCCCAGTGACAACCCCCTCCTCCGTGTTCACCTCATTACCCCCAACCCCTTTGGACTCAGCCGGTAAACATCGGGAAAATAAAGTCATCTCGCCTGAAGATTGAAACATTCACAGCGGCTTGGATGTCGCTTTCCAGCGCAAGACGACACTCGCAGGAGGCCACTGGAGGGGGTGGCTGTCGCGGTCCGCAGCCCGTCTGTGTTCGCTCTTTGATGTTCTCTTTGGCGGTGCCAGCGGCCATCAGGGTTGAGATCCAGCCTGGACTGTGGTCGAGTGAAGTGGTAGCAGTTGATCCTTCGCATTGCTCCGCCAACGGCTAAATTAAATTGGCATAAACAGTACTCTACTGAGATAGTGACAACTTTTGAAAACTGCAGTCGTAAACTCTTTCCTACCACAGTCACTCGGGATATCGGTTGTCCGACCTACACACATCCCATTCTCATATTTCGACCATAGCAATGTTATTTGTCCCCTGGAGCGTAGGAAAAGTTTTTTCTCAACACGAGTGGACTTATCGCAAAAAACGCCACGTGGAAACAGCCACGTAGCAACTGCGTCACGAGTAAACGCACACCCATTGGCTGCGTCACGAGTAAACCCACACCCATTGGCTGCGCCACGAGTAAACGCACACCCATTGGCTGCGCCACGAGTAAACGCACACCCATTGGCTGCGCCACGAGTAAACGCACACCCATTGGCTGCGTCACGAGTAAACGCACACCCATTGGCTGCGTCACGAGTAAACGCACACCCATTGGCTGGTGATGCGCGCCGTCAGTGGGGCTGCGTACTGTTAATTCATCGCCCTGCTTGCCTCGTCGAAAAGGCATGCCCGCAGATCCCTTTCGGCCTTTGTCAATGAGCATCGAGACGGTCGTGCTGACGGTACAAGCAATCTGATCATGGAACTTTGCGCTAAACCCTAACCCTATTTTCACACGAGCAACACCGTGATATAGAGTTTGTTTCGAACCTTTGAGCGCCATGCCTGATTTTCAGTGCACTGCGCAGTTTCTCACATATCTTCTGAAGACAGCGTGTCACCACTGTGGCGTTCAAAGCTATGGGGAGCCTGAATTTGGATTCTAGAGCTTCATGCCTATGTTGTGTTCCATCGCCCGATTTGAAAGTAAAACTTGGTTCCTGAGAGGACTGAAGTGGAACATCTAGTGTGGTCCCATAATCAGGAGTGGCTTGTCATTAAGAATGCTTTTCGGGATCTATAGCCCTAAATAGCCTAAAAAGCTGATAGGTCATAAAACTCCATCCATCCATTCATCCATTAATCTATCCAATCCATCCATCCATCCGTCTAATCCATCCATCCATCCATCCAATCCATCTATCCATCCATCATTCATCCAATCCATCCATTTGTCCACCCAATCCATCCATTCGTCCACCCAATCGGTCCATTCGTCCATCCAATCCATCTATTTATCCAATCCATCCATTCACCCATCCACCCATCCATTCATGCATCCAATCCATCCATTCATCCATCCTCCATCCATCCATCCATCCATCCACGCATCCAATCCATCCATCCATCCGATCCATCCGTTCATCCATCCATCCATCCACGCATCAATGCATCCAATCCATCCATCCAATCGTCCAGGTAGCCCGATGTGAGAGCTTCTCAACAAGGCGACAATGCCGGACGTTGTGGAATGTGTGGAATGCGAAAGCCAAGTTTGTGAGTTTCCATTTGCAGCATTTACACACCCTTGCGACTCAGGAGGATCTGCACAGCGTGAACAGGCGCGACAATCTCGATCTCGATTTTGCGGCTATGAGATTCAGTTCATGTTCATGTTTCACCACAGTCTGATGTGGGGAACAAAAATGACATTAAGGGACTTCATGCAGCGATCCTTTAACACCTCATCGAATCAAATCAGCGTATACCGCCAAAATAGGATCTCACTCTGGAAAGGGGGGATTTGGAAATTTATCCATTATGGCCCATAATTCTACGCAATCTGACACTGTCGCGGTTTTTTTCTCCACCAAACCCTAGAATAAAGGCGTCAAAATTGTTCTCCGTGTCAGAACAAAATCTTGCTGCTGAATATCTGGATCACGTCTGAAAAAAACAACAATTTCTTCACAAACACATTTACACCCCTTTGAAATTCATGCGATCGTATAAAATGCAAACGTATGATCGTATCTATTTCAAGGCAATAAAGGCCAATGGTATTGTCAACACGCATAGCAATGTTACATAAACTAATTTCATTTCCTCTTTTAACTTTACTTTGGCTGACTCGGCAGGATATAACAGGCACAAAATGACAAAGTGCTGATGTGTTGTTTATAACATACTATGGGGAAAAGGCGGTTTATGTCATCCACATTTGCCATTGACATAAATAATTACTTTCCGCCTCTAACAAACATGTCAGTGGAATATGTTTCTGAGTATGTTAAGTATATTTACCTCATGCATTCGAGAGAGCAATATTCGACATGTAATTATGTCCATGGTTAAAACCACATTTTTCTCACCTCGATGACACACCTTTACAAAACTGCTGACGAGCTGGCCGCGCCAATGAAGGAATGACTTTTCTCACTCCTGATCGTCACACACACAGCTGTAGCCAATTTATGGATAACTGCCCAGTCCAAGGAAATTACATCGTTATGCAAGGAACTTCCAAAGTTTTCGAAAGACTGTCAACAGTTATTTAATAGCTGTCACCACTACCGTCCCATCCCGACATGTGAAGATACGAGGAAGATTTTAAAAACTTCTGACTGTTTGGGTCGAATGGCAACGTCGACGACAGGGGGAAATAATTTTTGTGTGACAGCCATGTCACTCTCGCGTATCGACCGCAGTGTGGTGAAGATCAGGAGTACGAAATCATCAAAACTGTTTGCAGCATATACTGAAGTTTACCTAGAATCTGTGACAGGCAGGATGCCCCAAGACTATAGACGAAGGGCCCCATCCCATGGTCTGTTGGAAGCCTGCAGGTACTCCACAGGTCTCTGAGGACTGGCTGTCCAAGTGTGCCTGGAACGGATTCTTAGAGTACAAGAACGACAGCACCCTGGAAGCTAGCGACGTAAGGTAGACATCATATGTAGACAAATCAGTGAAGACATGCATTGGATTTATTTTCAAATAGCACTTTGAATAATGTCTTGAATAATTTGCGGCGCATATCCTCACCTATTGATTCGCATTGAAAATGGACTCGCCTGCACCAGTCTCTTCATAATCGCTTGCTTTGTTCATAAACTTGAACGTCATGTTTTAGATCGGGCGTCTCAAAAAAGTAGATGCCTAGTTAAGTATTGTTTCCGACACTAAGTCAACAAGCTTTATTCTACGGAATACGCACGTATAACAGTTTTGTCCAAGTTTCAGACACAAATAGCGGCTGAAATGTTGTTAAGAGAGTCAAAGGTGTTTGAAAGATCAAATCGGCACACAACTTTCCTCGTCTCCTGAACAGCATCGATAAATCAGCGGTAAAGCATTTCAATTTGATCATGAATCACCCACACATAAATATACGGTCCGAATTCCACAAAATCCCATCCCCACCCCCATCCGATCCCCACCGCCTCTCCTTACCCTCTTCCCCGTTACTTCTACGAGTTATTGCGAGACACTGAGCATGTGGGGCGTCCATACTTCGGGAATCAGTAAGAACAAGTCAGTTTCGAAGGTCATTCTGATTGTCCGTCGCCTCATACTTTTAAAAATTGAACTATTACATAAAGCAAGTAGAATGTAGCGATACTGAACAAACATGCTATTTTCGTGGTTTAAGATATAAAGAATGGATTTAGGTTCATTTTACACTTTGCCGTCGTAGATGCGTCGTGCAAAAGCTATTCGTAAAAAATGAATAGGACAGATATCTATGTGAGAGTTCAGCGGCGACGTTTGAAGGATTACCTTCGAAACTAAAGAAGTAATTTTTGTTCAGTACTCCATATTCATGCTTCGCCCCTTTCATTTTCGAGACCATACGCAGAACAGCTGTCTTCAGCATGGCGATCGATACGCTTCAGTGAGCTAACTCAGAATTCACAGACACGCCTCCATCTGAAGAGGCCCTTTCCTTTGCTCCAACCGCAAGCAACCTGTTAAATAGATCGCTTACAAAACAACTCCTTTGCCCATTCAGAGGATTTTATTAGATTCTGCCAATTCATCTCCATCTTGGCGAGCCGCTGAAAAGATCCTCGGTATGCAAACAGACTGCCGCGCCGTCAACGCAGCTTCATCTGGCTGCAGCATTCACGGACGGGCGACATCGCGGCTTGAAAGATCATTTTGATGTTGTTAGCTCTTGTCCACGGCAAATCCTCTTTCAAATAAACAACTCACGGAGCGGTCACGCTGGTTGTCACTCTTTGAAGTTCTCCGTGCTTCAGTCAGGAAGGTACAAATCTCCCTGTGTGCTCCTAAGCGTGAAACGAAATTTCGTGCCTGGACTGTGGGGCTCTTCCTCACACAAAGCCTAACACAGTGACGTCCTGTAAACACTGAGGAGCGAGGCTCTAGCGAAGAACACCCTCTCCCTCTGATCAAAGGAACACCGCCCCGGGACTTGCTGAGCGAGCATTGTTCACCTGTGAAATTGAGTTGACTATCAGGAATTCGGCGTAGTAGATGATGCACGGTGGACATGAAAGCTTGAGTAGTTGCGGTGTGTTTTTTTCTTCTTCTAAAAAGTGTTTGTCGGGTTCATCAAAACGCCGTCGAATAATGTGTATGTTTCTATCCTGAATAAGAAAAAAAGATGTTAATTAAAATACACAAAGAGCCGGTAAAACTGTATTTATGTAAATGCCATTCGAACTATTATTGCCACACGTACAACGAACGAAATCAGTCCGGGATAAATGTACTAGTGTCAACGATGGCAGTCATATGACTTATCCACAAATAAAATTTGAAAAAGGTATTCATTTCTAATAGAAAACGCGTTGATTTTCTTAAGTATGCATACAACTTTCGACCAAAGTGACAATTTCTTGCAAGTACGCGTACGCGCTGTAGTCTGTTTTACCTTCAGGGCTAAGGAGATGCATTGTCATCATAGAGAACACAAATGATCAACACTGTGAATGGAACTATCACATAGTGAGTTTTCTCCTAACAGTTCCATCATTTGCCCTAATCACGTCACATGATTATTGCAGTCGCGTGTTATGTACACGTAGATGTTCTTTGGATCCAGGCTCACTTTCACTCGAAGCGTCTTCACGCTGGAACCACATCTGTTTGGATGGATGGCCAAGATGACTCTGACGGCGAGTGGATGTTCGTCGAAAGGCCTATCTATCATTATTGGCTACTTTACATCTGCTAATGTTTTTCCACCTGGTTGTATATGTACCAACAAACCAATATATAATGGTTGTAAACTTACGGTTGATTTTGTGAGGAAAAGAGCTACCGCTTCGTTCAACTCGCAGCGGTTTAACACCACTTGAGACAAAAGGTTTATTTTTCCTTATCTCATGACGTTCAGGTACATGTTTGCCCTTTGTCTTCAAATACAGACAGCACTTTTTTGTGAACAAAGAGGTCCCGGGTTCGGAGATCACTTGAAGCCCCGAAACTTTTCCGTCTACCCTGAACATAGTGTTGGCTCAGATCTACAAAGGAAAATAGCAGTGTCGAGCGGAAATAGCAGTAATGTACACTTGGCTGTGAATTCTTGCAGAAGAACAGAGTAGCAACCATGTCGTAGAGTCACGAGACCAAAAACCTGAGGAGATGGATGCCTGGCGTGTACTGAATTGGAGTAAGATCGTTGTATGTATGGGTTCTGACGCAGTAACTACGAGTGCACTTTGTAGAAACTAAGCTCTCAGGATGAATTTTATTATGACGCGACGCCTGCCCTAAATAGAAGTTTGCTGGTATTGACAAGGTGATTCGATTCTTGCTTGGTGAAATTAATGCGGGATGAAAATTGTTGCTGTTGTTTATGTCTCGATTGCACGAAAGAGATAATTGTAAAGGATTGTGAGGAAAAAGTTTTCACTTTATTTCTCGATCATATACTGATAGAACTGTTAACTTCAGGACGGACGCATCGTCACATACCTGACAACGACAAACTTAGCAGAGGAGATGATCGTGTGAAGAGCATCTGGCGACAGCAATACAGCATGTCATTGGCAAACCTGGGGACACTTCAACAAAAAAAGACTTTTCATGCGAAGGTTTTCATATATGATCTCCCCCTGTGGGTTGGGGCTCAGAATAGACCCACTGCGTCTCCCCACGCGATTGGTTAGAGGCGAATGAATAGGGACATCGTGACGTGACACGCTTATTCCAGATAGTTTCATTGATTCCGTGATTAATGGCCTTACATAGCCTACGGATGCTGATAGGCCGTAAACCGCTATCCATTGCATCCCACTCATTATGATCTCGGGAGGCAATTTCCTCCGCATATACATCTATTGACACTGCATTGTAACCGATACGATCTCCTGGTGAACTATTCTTAGTTTTATTTATACAAAGTCTCGTAAATAACAGCGTGGTGTGACTTTGGATTCAGATAAAAATCCACCATGCGTTTAGATGGGTTTTTATTTCATGCCTATCATACAGGGAAGGCCCACAGGTTGACATTTTCACGAGATCTGTCAGGCTTTTTAAATGCACCGAATTA
>JAWQFJ010024781.1:40000-47500 GCA_034096865.1 Theodoxus fluviatilis
CCCCCACCCCCCACCCCATCCCCTACCTCACCCACCCAAACTACCTTCTGCAATCCATTACGCCCGCGAACGACACGGCAAGTGAAGCTACAACTGCGATATTGTTCCCCAGTCTCCTTGAATTTACAGGCAGGCAGGCAGGCAGGCAGGCAGGCAGGCAGGCCGGTCGTGAACAAGACGCCTTGCCAGAAAACGTCTGCCGAGCGTCTTCTTCCATTCCTTTTGCCGCCCTAATCCACCTCTTCTTGTCTTCATCCCTTTCTCTCCCTGAGCAAGGCGTGCCTGTCGTGCGCTGCGATTTCACCTTGCCGCGGTGTCACGGACATTCCGTCCATTGTGGGCCTGGCATTACACGTGCATAAACAATACGTCAAACAGGTTAACTAGCCGCCCCCAGCCCCCGTCCCACCTCTCCCACTACTCAGTAAGGCCGAGCAAACTACAGCTGCGGTTCCAGCGGGAATAGATTGGATTGGATTGGATTGGATTGGATTGGATTAGATCGGATTGGATTTAATTGGATTAGATTAGATTAGATTAGATTACATTAGATTACATTAGATTACATTAGATTAGATTACATTATATTACATTATATTAGATTAGATTAGATTAGATTAGATTAGATTAGATTAGATTAGATTAGATTAGATTAGATTAGATTAGATTAGATTAGATTAGATTAGATTAGATTAGATTAGATTAGATTAGATTAGATTAGATTAGATTAGATTAGATTAGACTGGATTACATTAGATTGGATTGATTAGATTAGATTGGACTGGTGCAGTTTTATGACCTCTCAGCCTTTGTAGGATACTTAGTCAAGGCCAGACACAAAGTCACAAGAACTACTGGTAAAGCATTTCGGGCGCTAACCAAAAGGTCGCGAGTTCAGTCCCCGCCTGTGGTCCTACATTTTTCCTGTCTGTCACACGCCGGGCTTAGGCTCTGTATGTTAAACGTAGGATAAGAGCAAGACAAGTCATGATTTCCCAAGTTATTCGCCTCTTACGAAATGCGTTGCTAGGGAGACGCGGTGGGTCGATTGTTATACCCAACCCGCGGTGAGAATTCCAGCGGGAGACATGTCGTATTGGGTAGTACAGTTTGCTAACTGAACTGAAAAGTTAGTTTTTCCAGTGACTTTCCTCTCATTGCCAGATATTCAAATGGAACATGGCTACTTCCTATCACAGCTTTTCGTAAATAGTTTGGCTCACACCGTTTTCTCGAGTTCGCAGACAAAAAAATGTAATAGAAGATAAGCCGAAAAGCCCCGGGAGTGAAAGATGCTGATGCGTCAACACTCGACCTGTGTATCCATAAGGAAATATACTGTATGTCATTTAGCTGTATACATGACTGTGCATGCATGAGAAACCGAATGACGAAATAATATATTTCAATCACAATATTATTTATTTATTCATGCATATTCCAGAAGATTTTAATATTAAAAACTTTTTCACTGAGAAATTATTTTTAAATTTATGGTGACGAAAATATACGAAAAACATAGGCACTTGACTCAATGCGTTGATAAATTTACTCAGCGTTTTCTCGAAAACAAATGTGCATACTTTCGCCTTGTTTCCCATGCACGGTCACACCTACGACGGTGCACTTGCAGTTTTAGCACTGTCTAACCCCCCTGTGGGTCGGGTGTCACAATAGACCTCCCTGTGGGTTGGGGGTCACAATAGACCCCCCTGTGGGTTGGGGGTCACAATAGACCCACCGCGTCCCCTACGGGTTTCGTAAGAGGCGAATAACTAGGGACATCGTGACTTGATTTGCGCTCACTCTAAACTATTCTTATGATTGTCGGGATTAATGGACTCACATAACCTACCAAGGCTGATGGGGCGAAAAATTACACCCATCCTTCCAGCACAGTCTGGCTGTCACATGGCTAGGACCAGATGTAAGGAGACGGCAGACGGAGCTGGTTACGTCACCGAGGCGCCCTCCATGCCTACCTCCTCCACAGCGGCTGCAAGTAGGATGCAGTGTCACATCGGGTCGACCTTCTCAAGCGTTCTGTGCCTCGATAACTACAAAAGATTTTAAGATTAAGCAGCACAGTGCAGTAGCACTATCTGAGCACCCGTTGTTTCGATAAAGAAAAACGAATATTGAGCAAATAAGCAAACTGATGACCCGTTAATGGCGTCCACCCCCCACCCCCACACTTCTTCCTACGTTTGATTGTCCAGAAAGCGAAATTTGCCTGTTATTGAATACTATGATTACCTAAATGTTGCTTTTCTTACCGTTCTTCCTTTCATTTGCAGGAACTAGGAGATAAATATCTTACTCTGAAATAAGCCCAGAATTCATGTCTTTGAGTCACGTCTATAAATGTGTTACGGGTACTTACTTCCACAGATTGTAATGAATGGTCTTTTGAAAACAAAATTCTCTCACCTCCATTTACCTTCGGATGAGACCTTCATAAACCGAGGTCTAGTGTGTGATACGCATTCACAAAAACATCAAATCGCGCACTCTAAAGATCCTGACGCTCATGTCCTCGACGGGTGAGTGCCGGCCACAGAAAAACATACCCAGCACGCACAAATTCTCCCTTGTGGAAAACAGTAGTCTTAGCGCCTGAAGGCTGCTGCTGACACTGGTCTCATTGACTTGAGACACTACACACTGGGAGACAAGCCTCAACATCGGCTGAAGCGCTTTGAGTCTCACTGAGTGGGAGTATCGCGCGGTAAAAGAGTGATTTATAATAATAATAATAATAATAATAATAATAATAAGAATAATAATAATAATAAAAGCTTTTCGATTTTTTTCGGTTTTTGCATTCACCGCATGTGATCCATCTGTCTCAGCGACACATTTCCGCGAAGGATTGATGCAGCTGACTCGAGTGTAATTTGGTTCTAGTTACCTACCAGACATTTGACGGAGCTACCCAGCGCCTGAACCACATTGTCGTCTTCTGTGGCCTAAGGGCGCCCTCTCTGGCACGCCAATCTGGATTGGAAGGCTGCCTGCATTGTCTCCTTGACATCGGAGCCAGGCAAAGACAAATTATTTCGCCATTAGGCACTAAAGGAAATTTACTGATTCATCGCACTCTCAATGGCCGGACGGACGGGCGGTGTCCCTCCCCCTGATCGCCCCATTACCGCTTTCCTTCGTAGCCACACTCAGACGGACAGGAAGTCGAGATGGAGCCCGGGGCATTGTGGGATCGATGTCGCTTTAACAAGATGGCCACGGTAGCTGCGGAAGTCGGCGGCGTCTTCCACCGCAAACTGCCTCGTTTTGGATGTCATTATGATTTCCGGTGCAGCCTGGTTCTCGTCGTCCACAGGCGCTGTCAGGCACCAATAAAGCGGCACTGCCAGACTAAATCCGCCATTTGGGCCAGGATCATGGCCTTCGCGGCGTTTAGGTCGCATTTCCCATGATTCCGTGCGCGACGTCCATGCCGCGTTTCCCGTGATTCCGTGCGCGTTGTTCTTCGCCTTCACACCGGCAAACAACCCGCGGCGACTGGAAAAATGGCCGTGGGAAAGAGACGGGATTAATTGGGGAGGAACATCATCATTAGACCCCATTTACCGTGCCTTCCGCTGTCCCGCTACAGTCACCCATTGCACGGTACTGCTGACGGCGCGGCAGACCGCCCTTGAAGACGTCGACTGCAGTTCGCCAGTCAGGGGTCACTCCGTGCTGGAGCTGTTCTCCCATCAAGGCAAGAGCGACTCGGGCCAAAAAAACAACACGAGACGCACGACGGCTGCCTGAACAACTTTCTGGATCGTCCACTTTCACGGATCAGTGAACATGCAGGACACCGTTTGCATCTTCAGACGGTCGCGCCCTTGATACTTCAAGCCCATTACTGGCGATCTTAACCTTTGACCAGTCACTCCTAGGAAAAAGCTGAGGAAACTCCATAACAAAGTCGGCGTGCGAGGCTGTCTACAAAAACTTGTAAAACGGTTTCAGTCATAAAATCAGAGAGAGGGAAGAGGAGAGAAGTACGGGAGAAATGGAGAGGAAAGTGGAAGTGAGCGATGTGGAAGAAAAGTGAGGTAGTGGAAGAGAGAGAAGAAAAAACTGAACTAAAGTGAACTTTATTCGTATGACGACAGCTCACTCAACATAGTAACAACACATTAACAATTAAAAGCACACCTTTTCAAACGGATAAGTCTTACACATTTATTATGAATTGCTGACGCATGCGTTATATCTGATTTTCAGGGCATAATACATGTGCATCAACTCGTCTAGTGTTGTTCGAATATTAGTACCTTTTAATGGAGAACCGTAATCTCCTCCGGCCCTTATATGTCGCACAATGTATTCCTTTTTAGGATCAATGGTTTTTTTTGTACAGGTCCACAGGAAATGTTTTTATCTTCTAACACATTGCAAATGTGACGTCGGGTCCCTCCTTTCATTGTTACCCTAGCTTTGATTGATCTTTAAATAGTAAATTCCCGAACGAAAACATTCAAAAACGCCTCTGAATTATTCATTTGTGTGTGCGTGCGGAAAATTATGTTTCTTTCCTGACCAAACATTATTTCGAAGGCTATGTACCTGTGGATCGAGATATCTCAGGGGAAGAGAGAGAGAGAGAGAGAGAGAGAGAGAGAGAGAGAGAAGGACGGACGGACGGACGGACAGACAGATAGACAGACAGGCAGGCAGGCACTCAGGCAGGCAGGCAAACAGACAGACAGGCAGACAGACAGACAGACAGACAGACAGACAGACAGACAGACAGACAGACAGACAGACAGACAGACAGACAGACAGACAGACAGATAGGGATAGAGATAGAGACAGAGAGATAGATTGAGAGACAGATACATAGACAGAGAGAGAGAGACAGACAGCGACAGAGACACAAATAGAAAGAAAGAGAGAGGGGGGAATGGGGGGGGGGGGAGAGACAGAGACAGAAACAGAGAGACAGACACACAAAGGGACAATCACACATGCTGACAGAAAGACAGATAGAGAGGGAGAGAGAGAGTTACTGATGATAAATTAGTCAAGTAACGTACCTTTTTTTTCGCTCACAAATACGAACATTTTACGTTAAGAGACACATGGAAAACGGCTCTGCAGTACTTTCCTCTTGTAAAATGAAACTTTGTTTGAAAAATAACAATCAGTGCAGAAATATAAAAATCTTGATCATACCTCTAGACCTTTCTCTAAATTTATATGTGTCTGTCTGCCTGCCTGCCTGCCTGCCTGCCTGTCTGCCTGCCTGTCTGTCTGTCTATCTGTCTGTCTGTCTGTCTGTCTGTCTGTCTGTCTGTCTGTCTGTCTGTCTGTCTGTCTGTCTGTCTGTCTGTCTGTCTGTCTGTTTTTGTGTCTGTCTGTCTGTCTGTCTGTCTGTCTTTCTGTCTGTCTGTCTTTATGTATGTCCATCCGTCCGTCTGTCGGTGTGTCTGTCTGTGTGTCTGTGTCTCAGTCTGTGTGTCTGTCTGTGTGTCTGTCTGTCTGTCTATCTGTCTGTTTCTCTGTCTCTCTCTCTCTCTCTCTCTCTCTCTCTCTCTCTCTCATCTTCGCGGACGACATTGCACTGCTGTCCACGACCCCAATAGGTCTTCAGACCCAAATAAATAACCTAGCCTTTGCATCCGAACAAAGTGGCCTCAAAGTTAATATTACAAAACAAAATTCATGGTATTATGAAGAGGAGAATACCTCACCCAGGGGGGAAAATGGTACCTAAACGGCACTAAACTAGAAGTCGTAAACTCTTTTAGATATCTTGGTTATACATTTACGACTAGGATGTCAAAATCAGGAGCATTAGACAGTGCAACCACAAAAGCCAAACAGAAAACAATTTCACTACTGAAGATGTTATGGACTCTCCGCAGTCAAACACCAAAATTATTTTTCAAACTGTTTGATGCCCAAATCCAACCTTTGTTATTATACGCGTCAGAAATATGGGGACTGCAGGAACACCCAAATGTAGAAAAAGCGCACATGTTTGCTTGCAAACGATTTTTAAAAGTTGACGTCAAGACACCAAATCATCTTGTATGTGGTGAAACAGGAAGGTTTCCCCTAAAAATTAACAGTACTATTAGGGCCGTTAAGTACTGGCTTAAATTACAAAACATGCCAAGTGACAGACTACCAAAGCAAGCACTTCTTATGCTGTCAAGTGCAACTGTCCCCAATGAACGGAACTGGTTGAAGTCCGTCAAAGATTGCCTCTGTGAATCAGGTTTTGCCTACATCTGGTATAACAGAGGGACTAATAACGAAAGACAATTCCTGAAAAGCCTTAAGATTAGACTGCAAGACTGCTATAGACAGAGATGGCATTGTAAGATTACTGAAAGTGAACGCCTTATACCTTCAAAAATGTGCTGGAATGTGAAAAATATCTCAGTACCATTGACATAGCGAAATTTAGAGTTGCACTCACACGCTTCCGGTTAGGAGTACATGGACTGAACGGAAACAAGTTATGTAGAAGAGAAGTGGTACAATGTCCATTCTGTAATAATAACGTAGAAGATGAAATGCATTTCCTGTTGGTGTGCCCCACATATGAAGACTTGAGGGAAAATATCTCAAAAGATACATCAAATTTATGAATACACGAGGTTTCACATTCTTGATTGATGGACAAGGGTACGTCAAAACGAAACACGTCGCCATGTTCTTGTACTACGCACTCAACCGACGTCAAAGACTTCAAGACGGACAATAGGAAAACAATGTCGAGCCACATGCTAGTCAAGAAAGAGAATTATGTACTCTGAGGTTTAGCAGATAATAGATTCTTAGTTGCCATTGTATATATTATACAAATTAATTTATTATATTTATTATTCATGTTGTAAATTATTCGGAAATGATTGCAGTGTTGTCGTCGTTAATTGTACGACAAAATTGTTGTCCACTGATTGAAATACATGTACTTTCATTGAAATACCGCCTACAACTTTCAATAACTGATGTGCATGTAAAATGTTGTGACGGGCCGTCGACCTTACAATAAGGTATCAAAGTCAAAGTCTCTCTCTCTCTCTCTCTCTCTCTCTCTCTCTCTCTCTCTCTCTCTGGCTGGCTGCCTTGCTCCCTGGCTGGCTGGCTGTCTCCCATTCTCGTTCTCTCCATCCCTCCCACTCGGTTTTTTTCCTTCTCTCCCTTTCCTTCTGAATGGCTGTTCGCACGCTTCATCGTGGCTTTCCGAAACACTCGAGTCCTCATCTGCCTCTTCTGCTGGTAACTTTGTGTTGTCAGCTTCCTCTCCTACGTCAATGATAAACCCAACACGTCTCCCTGCAGGATTCGAAAGCGACGAATAACCAGGGAAGTCGAGACTCCATTTTGCTATTACTCTCACCAGTCCTGATGATTCTCGTGATCAATGGCGTTACATAGCATACAAAGGCATATCTTTCTCTCTCTTTCTCTCTCTCTCTCTCTCTCTCTCTCTCTCCCTCCCCCTCCCTCCCTCCCTCCCCCTCTCTTTCC
>JAWQFJ010024781.1:50000-52500 GCA_034096865.1 Theodoxus fluviatilis
TTTAAACTCACAGGTGGAATGTCTGTTGTAGTAATTCTTCATCTGCTGGACACTTGGAATGGCGTGCATGTACACGCACTACGTAATTGCTTTGACAGGGTGTTTCGTGTCCAGGAAGTTCGTAGAAACTGGTTTAGTTTTGTTTTGGGATCCTACATTTCATGGGGACTGACATTTCCGGCAATAACTTACCTACAGCTGCTTTTTCACGTCCAGCATTTAGTCAAACTTCTGACTGAGCAATTTGCACTCATCTAGCCTCAATGTGCACTAACTTCATCCGTACTTTATTAAGCAATACATTAATTGAATGCAGCAGAATAGTAAACTTAAAAATAATCTCAAAGAGGAAATAGTCTATGTATGCATGGGATTCTGTAGCACCTTCGCTGTTTGGCATCGAAAGCTGCAAGTCTCTGAAATTGATTGCAGACTCTTTTTTGGGGGGAGCGCTTCTGCGCACTGATTTTGCTTGCCATGCCTGTGCTTGCCGTGCCTGTGCTTGCCATGCCTGTGCTTGCCATGCCTGTGCTTGCCATGCCTGTGCTTGCCATGCCTGTGCTTGCCATGCCTGTGCTTGCCATGCCTGTGCTTGCCGTGCCTGTGCTTGCCATGCCTGTGCTTGCCATGCCTGTGCTTGCCATGCCTGTGCTTGCCGTGCCTGTGCTTGCCGTGCCTGTGCTTGCCATGCCTGTGCTTGCCGTGCCTGTGCTTGCCATGCCTGTGCTTGCCATGCCTGTGCGCCATTTGGTTCCTGACTGTTGGCGTCTGGGTTACACATGGAGCAAACAACAGTCCTTAGTGATCTGATCAAAATATGTCTTCTTTTTAGCGGATCCAGTCGAAGACTGAGACATTTAACATCATGCATGTACGTCAGAACTGATAAATTGATGGATTGATGACCTTGCACATACTCTCAGCTTTCGTAGACCATTAGAAACCATTGATCTCGAAAATCATTGGAGATGGTCACAGTAAGAGCAATTTTCCATTTTCCTAGTTATTCGCCTCTTACAGATCGTGTAGGGAGAAGCTGTTGTGTACATTATGTGTATTCCGCGAGCCGTGAACCTTAACTGGAGTTGTGTCCCTTTGCTCCTCTTGCGTAATGCGTTATCTGATTGGTTCAAATAAAGGTCGGCGGGAGAGAGGGTAAGCCGCTCATCAAGATGGCATGACGCGTCTGTTATTCCTCTAGACCCAGTCCACGCACCTACGCGTCACTCAAGCACGCCAGAAGTGGTGGGTCCATTCTCGCCCCCAACATGCAAAGAATTTCGAGTTGGGATGGGCGGCGAGTGACACAGTTCACTCCGTCCAACATCATTGAACTGTTCGTTTTATTAAAGCAAAAAACCTCAGTCAGTTACATTTTTTTAATTTCGTGCCGATCCTCTCCCACGAAATCCAATTTTTCAAACGAACATTCTCTTCGCGTTGAAGACGCTTCTCGGTAAAAGCTACGTCAGACACTCTTAACGAAAATACAGAAATCAACGGACGTTAATAAGCGTACCGGCTTCCCCTGGCATTCCAAAAAGCAATTCCTGTTTGCGCTATTAAAAAAATAATGACGAAAGCGTCGAGCGAACGCGATCAATGTAAAGAGATTACGGGAGTGAAGACACGCGCGACTGTCAGCGGCTGTGTCAATGTGTGCGAAGTTGTCGGAAACTAAAAAATAAACGACGGTAAATTCGAACAAACAACATAAAACGGCGGAAATAATGCGCGGCAAGAAGAAACAAGAAATACGAAATGGCCGCCTTTTCAACCGTTCTTTCATACTGCTCGCTGACAAAACATTGCAATAGACTCCAATCAGCTTTAAAAACGCAAGAATGTGAGGTCCACTGTCTTGCAGTGTAATCCACTTGCGCAAACAATTTCACCTCCAGCAGGAGTTTCCTGTTGGACTGGAAGACCGCATCGAAAACTTCAATCACTCTCTCTCTCTATCTCTGGTCTCTTTGAAAATGTCCCCTAACCAATCACGTCAGCATTTTCAACGTCTGTACTTTGGTTGAACCAGAGCCATGATGTTTCCTTGCTTCCATGCTCCTCCTTCCCCTTTACCCCTCTCTTCATCCCCTCTTTCCTCACTGCTCTAACCTTCCCCTCCCCTCCTTCTTCCTGCTTTCCCCTCCTCTCCCCTTCCTTTCCCACCCTGTGCCCGTCCCCCTCGCGCCGTGGCCATGTCGTCATTTTGTGCAGCGCGTTGCTCTAATCGAGTCAATTCACCCCACGCCCGTCGCCTTTCTGTAGAGACCAAGCGTCTTTCTAAGACGTCCACTTGGCCGTCGAGTCCACGGAGTGGCGCCCTCCTTGTCTGTTCTCTCGCTGTCCGCGGCCACCTGAAACCCGGCCAGGAGCTGGGGAGAGCGGTGAGCGACTGCGATGGAGCCGCGCGGGCCATTGTTGCCTTAGTTCGCCTTTGACCACCGTTGGACTGCCTGACTCCACGGATCCGGCGGGGTCCCCGGAATAGGTCGGTCGG
>JAWQFJ010024781.1:55000-80000 GCA_034096865.1 Theodoxus fluviatilis
TGAGAGGAGAATGCTCAACTTTGCAAATTCCGACAGTTTCAAATATTCAAGGTTCTTGACCTGTTCTTTACCATTTTGCAATGTTGTGTTTCTTTTTTCACTCACAAAAAATCGAGTTTATTTACTGATTTAAATTTGTGTAAAGTGAAACAACATTGCTCCCATTCAACGGCGGATTCCCCTGTTTTGTTTGCTTCGTTTTTGCACCAACGTCTTTCTATGTTTCTGATATAGCGAGAGTGTGTTTGTGGTAAATAATGTCCTCAGGACCAAAAGCGTTGTAAACTTTGTAAGGAATAGTTCGCATACTAATAGGAAAGCGATATAATTTCACATATTAATCTTCAGCCAGCGAAAAAGTGTTGGGAACGGGTGGAAAGAGAGAATCCGTGACGGTAGGACGAGATGTGTTCAAAGGGAATATAGAAGAGGGTAAAGCGGGATGGGAATGCTGAGCGAGAATAGGGAGGGTTTTTTTTAAATAGAGAGGTGTCTTGGAGAGCTATACACCGGGCGAGCAAGTCGCCTTGTGTCAGAGAGGCTCCATGAGGGCGAGGCGGCGCTGTGCGTGCCACCGAGTGCACTGCAGACACTACTCCTACCAGGTGCCAGCACACCTTGTCCGTGAAGTCATTCTTAATGAAACACCTGTTCCGGTGTGCTTTTCATCCACACCGCCACCCAAATTATTAGCTTCTTGGAATCGTGGGGTTGTTGGACGAAAGGGTAGCAACAGGGATCTTTTTTTACGTTTCAATGGCTTGTTCGTACGGAAATAATTGGCCCATAATGTTTGCTGTGATGGAAAGGCATGGTAAGAAATGTCGGGAGTAGTGGGCCCGGAAAACAAGGTAGGTGCTTCCAGACAACACTTAACCTGCGTCGCCCTCTCGGTGCAGGCAAAAAGATGCCCCTCTCGTGTTGAATGAACAACACCCTTAAATCTTGGGTTTCCAGCAGGGAGGGAAGCAGCATGGACGATGCACAGTCTCCACAAAGGTGCAGCAGAGTTACTGCTGCGAAAACGGCCACAAAATATCCGTGTGCGACTTGTAAAGTTGTAAACCTTGATCAATTACCCCAACGTGGCAGCGCTTAAATAAAAGAGACGTTGTAAAGAACGTTGCTCTCCATTAATTTCTGATTTGTGTCTATATTACGAAGGGCTTGAAACCAATTCATAAACATTAATGCTAGCATTCGTTGCTTAAGTTCAAACATGTTCGAAGCCAGGTTATTTCTTTTCCTAACATCGGAAATTTTTGCAGCTTGAACCTTATAAGCATAGATGTGGTTTTAGCACTTCGCACTTTATTAGTAGCTGATAAATGAAATAATATCCTCATTCAACAGTTAGAGCCACGAGAATCACGTGCAACAGTGTAAATTTGTCCCCGAGTTATTCTGTTTAAATACAAACACTGTAAAACGCACGTGCGTGGCTCTGTATGTGAAACGGAGCAGAGAGAGAGAGACAGAAAGCGAGAGAGAAAGCAAGAGAAAGCGAGAGAGAGAGAGAGAGAGAGAGAGAGAGAGACAGACAGACAGACAGACAGACAGACAGACAGACAGACAGACAGACAGACAGACAGACAGACAGTCAGACACACAGACAGACAGTCAGACAGACAGACAGACACACAGACAGACAGACACACAGACAGACACACACACAGACACACACACAGACACACAGACACACAGACACACACACACACACACACACAGACAGACATACATATAGACAGACAGACAGACAGACATACAGACAGACAGACAGACACACAGACAGACATACAGACAGACACACAGACAGACAGACACACAGACAGACAGGCAGAACACAGACAGACAGACAGACACACAGACAGACACACAGACAGACACACAGACAGACACACAGACAGACACACAGACACACACACAGACAGACAGACAGACACACAGACTCACACACACAGACACACACACAGACACACACACAGACACACACAGAGACACATACACAGACACACGCACACACAGACACACACAGACAGACACACACACAGACACACACACACAGACACACACACAGACACACACACAGACACATTCACAGACACACGCACAAACAGACACACAGACAGACAGAGACACACACAGACACACAGGCAGACACACACACACACAGACAGACACACACACAGACGCACAGCCAGACAGACACACAAACACAAACACAGACACACATAAATACAAACAGAGAGAAAGAGAGAGACAGAGATAAAGATAGAGGGAGACAAAAGGTGGAAGAAAGAAATTAATGAACAGAGTTTAACGGCCTCCCAGTCTTTGTGGGCTGTTTAGGAGTAAGAGTGAGTCAGGCCCCAATTTACTGCTACATAAAGAGTATTGTGTTTTAAGAAGTCCCTTGGGATACAAAGCACAGAAAGAAATTTTAGCTAGGCTGAAATAAATCCAGTTCATTCACATCGAAATGAAAGAGAGACGTACGTTTTTATCCTGTCCACTGTGAAATGTAATCAAACTCCCTGACAGATCAGACAGCAACAGCCACTGTGTTATATTCGAGCGTATTCCTGGGTAAATTTTCAAGTCTTAATTTGCTTTGAACCATATTTGAAGTGTACAGTCTACACTCTTTTTTGCTAAGTTTGTCATTTTAAGTTCTCTTTTAATCAAAGCATTACCTTCTTGCACTATTTAGCCTTTCAAAAAAATGAAAATTTCTTGAAAACTATAGTTCTGTCTTTGTAGACATTGTTATTATAATTACTAAACGTTTGCCCGTCTGGAAATGTGGGTAGTACTTCGGACTCAATGTCGGAAATATTTGCTTGCTTTCAAAGGTTTGTGGGCCACCGGTGAAGTCTTCAAGAAAGACAATTTAAACTTGATGTGGGCTTGTGTGTTTGTACATGTGACTGTTCATGAGAAAACGAGGCTAAAATCGGACAAATTACAAAAGGATATATTTCAACCACAATAGTATTTACTCATTTATGCATACATGTATTCCAGAAGAAGAAAAAAAAACCCAGAAAGGTCATAGAGGAATACTTTAACTTGTTACATTAAAGTTCAGGAAAGTCATTACGTAACAAATTGCGCTGGTGTCTCTTCTTAGCGTTTGCTCAAAAAACTTTTTCGCCGACTCCAGTTTTCTTCCTCATGTAAAGTCACATTCCATTGCAAGCTGAAATAACATTCAAACCTGCATACACTAAGGACCCTCAATGGTGAATGTCAAAGCTTCTGTGCTGTGGAGAGAAAGAAGGCGTTTTGACTTAATGTCCTATGTGTGCTCATTGTTTGTTGCAAAGCAACGTGTCGTGACTTCTGGTCCTCTCTAGGCTGGGTAAAGCTGTATCGGCATTTAGCATAAATTGTCGTCAATTCATTAATATTGGTGTCACGATAAAACCCTCCAAGTTATTAACATTTTTCATACTTTTTCACAAAGATAAGTGTTCTAAAAGCCAATGTTTTTCAACTACTTTGGGGAGGTTTATACGGTTGTTTGTTCCATTTGCTATACTTCGCCATTGCAGTTCCTGGGAACACTTACTGACAGTGAGTGCCCACTGTATGTATTAGTGGGTGGGCCTACGGGCAGTATATGGCGCTGTCCCAAAGATTCTTTCTTTGAAAATCTTATGTTCTCTTAGGCCTGATATACTCGTGTCAGTCCTGAATGTATTCACTGTTTTCTATAGTAATTTCCCGGTGTTCCATTCCATTTCATATTGCGCCAACATGTTTGTGAGAAATGCTTAAAATCCTTGAATTCATGTTGGCAAGTGTTTAGTCCTTTTCTAACCGATGGTTTTGTAACTTATATTACGCAAAGAATTATTTAACTCAAAACTTTCCAAGTAGTATAAGTATCAACCGTCATTAGTAAGAAACAAGCGTTAGCTGAAAGCAATGATTGTCAAGGTTTAATGATATCAAACTTGTTTCCATCTACGACTCGGACAGGACGACAAATTTTCTTTTTGAGTCGAGTGTTTATTGTTTTGTTAGGGACAAGCCACTTGTTCATGATTGCGAGCAGAAAGTCTAATGGATGTCTTTCCTTACTGTTTTCTTCGTCAAGTGAAAATGTGCTCGTCATAGGCTACATTCCCTGAGTCGATCAAACAAGCACCAACGCATCGGGAAACGATAAAACGCAAATCATAAATACATACATGTACATCTCTCCTTTGATAATAATTTAAGCTAAAGGGGGGGGGGGGAGTTGGGGGGGGGTGAGGTGGGCGGGGGGGGAGTTGGGGGGGGGGGAGGTGATGGCCTGACTAGGTCGAACAGAAGGCGTGATCCCAAGCTGGACGATGTAGTCCTTCAACCGGGGACTTTTCTTGGTCACGACCCCCGGCCTCAGTTCTCACTCATACACAGACGTTTCCCTACCACACAAGGTCGGTGTGCTGCCTCTTGGCAAAACTCATACACAGACGTTTCCCTGCCACACAAGGTCGGTGTGCTGCCCCTTGGCAAAAACAACCACGAATTCCTGTATTCAAGTAACAAGGCACAGTTCCTTCCCAGCACCTCTGGGCTGGAATGCTCCGAGTCAAGGTTGCCCTCTGTGTTTTGGCGGGAAGCGGGACGTGGTCGAAACTGTACCAACTTCACATATGCGTTCCCGTGGAACCCTGGGAAGCCCGTCTCCTGGCGGTCGGTCTGTGCCAGGGGAGGGGAGGTAACTCCCATGGACTCTCCCGCCCTTCCTTGGGCTGTAGTTTGTCTGGAGTCAACAGAGCAGGTCTGACTCTTGGCAGTGGCACTTGACGGCTGCCGGGAAAGCCGCCCTGTCCCCAGGAACGGCACGGTGGCAACACTGCTGCCCGGGCTAATAGCTGCGCTGCAGAAAGCTAAACCTACAGTCAAAAGCTCAGGGACACGGTCTGGACCACAGAGTCCCTTCGCAGCATCTTGGCAGCCTTCGTAACGGGCAAGAGCCTGAATGAACTGACAAATGCATTGCTGAGGGGTGGGGGTGGAGGGGGGGGGGGGGGTGAAGCGGGAAGCGGGGAAAGTAGGCGACCTAGTCAGGCGCGGTCTGGGAAAAAGGGTTTCACCTGTGTGCCCCCTTGTTCCGCAAACGGCGCCGTGTTTAGTAATCATTCTTAGCAGCCTTTCACTAACTCGCCTCGCCAACGTCGCACCGCCGTGCAAGTCGAATTGTGGGAAAAGTTTCTTTTGAGTATTTTTCTTTCGCAAGTGGACACTGCGAGAATAAAGCAGCGCTAGAGAAGAGAGAGGGTGGGGGAGGTTCAGCTGGAAACCAGAAGTTTTTTTCTTCTCATTCCTCTCCAACTCCAACGTTTCCCACGCATTTCCGCGGTGTTTTGCAGAGAAGCTGAAAAAGTTGTAAACTTACCATTCCAGGTTACACTTAACTGCAGTCTTTGCCTTTCTGTGTACTGTCCCGTTTGCACTCGTCTAAATCGGAGTAATGTATTGATTTTTAGAACTATTCGTGAGTGAGTGTATGTGTGTGCGCCGCGCGCGCGCGCGTGTTTGTGTGTGTGTGTGTGCGTGCGTGCGTATGTGCGTGTGCATGTGTGTGTGTATTTGTGCGTGTGTGTGTGTCTGTGTCTGTGTATGCGCGCGCGTGTGTGTATCTGTGTGTATGTGTGTGTGCGTGTCTGTGTCTGTGCGTGTGTGTGTGTGTGTGTGTGTGTGTGTGTGTGTGTGTGTGTGTGTGTGTGATATTGCTATATATATATATGTCTTTACAAAATTTTGGAGGGTGCATTTGTAGGCTTTGGTTGCGAAGAATTATTTGTAATAGTAATTCTAAGAGGAGGCAACAGGGGTGGGATGGAGTGAGGTTGAAGAAGCTGGGATGAATGAAAGAGAGAAGGAACACAGTGCACGAGAGTTTGCATTGGTAATACAAAATACTTTTTCGGCAGGCCCGTCCACATTCATCCGATGTTGTGTCCTGGGTTTTCAGAGTCACAACGCCACTCTGCTTTGAACGACGTGGTGAGACGTGCCCTCCAGAGCGCTGGAATACCATCTGTCCTGGAACCAACCGGGCTCGACAGAGGCGACGGCAAGCGTCCAGATGGGATGACCATCTTCCCCTTCTCAAACGGCCGAAGCTTGGTCTGGGATGTGACGTGCGTTGATTCTTTCGCTCCTAGTAACATCATTTCCAGCGCCCTGCAACCGTCATCTGCAGCAGAGGCAGCGGAAGGGGCGAAGAGGACTAAATACCGCATCCTGGCCGAACGACACCGCTTTGAGCCCCTCGCCTTCGAGACCACCGGAGTCTTCGGACCATCAACACTCAAGACCATCGAGGAAATTGGACGAAGACTGAAGGGAGAGACGGGCGAGCCACGGGAGACCATGTGGCTCAAACAACGAATCGGGATGGCTATCCTCCGAGGCAATGCCTTCTGTGTCCTTGCCTCATCCAGATCGCGAGATGACTGCGGAGAGAGACTGCGGGTTCCACAGGCCTAGGGCCAGTGACCACCGCACTTTTCACAGTGTAACTGCTCCACACTGTTCGTGTTTATTTATTCGGTCATCTGCAACACGACGGCTGCCCTGTGATCCCAGAACTCTTTGACAGAACCCTTTCTAGCGTTCCTTTCGCCATTCGACTGCTGCTCAAACTTTCGATTGTACGCGTTTCGACTGCAGCATAATTATGTACTAATAAAGGAAAGGTCCGAAAAAGGAAAAAAAAATTTTCCCCCTTCAGTTTATTTGCATGCGGTTGCCAAAACAGCGACGTCGTTTTGACCGGTCGGCACATAGCCAGCCTTCCTGTATTTCGGGGTGCTTAATGGTAAGTATTTTTTTCATTCAGGATCTTTACTCTCAATGTAAATAGAAAGACAAGAGGACGACCAAAAAACAAAAACAAAAGCTATGGTCGTTGGAAGTTGTGTGATGTCGTTATTTGGAGAAAAAGCTGTTGCAAATGGTTCTCATGAAATATTTAGCTACCAGTTTGCTTAATTCGATTTCGTTAACGTGAGGGAAATAAAAGTGTGTTAATGGTCAGGGTCGCACATTAAAAATATATACATATATCTATGCATTGAACAACTTTTTCGGGCAAATTAGTTTGGCCACATCCCAAAATACTAGTAGCGCTTGCAAACTTAGTAAGCGCTGAGTAAGATCTTGAATAATTTTGCCTTCGCCTCCTTGTAAAAGTACATAGTGTTGACAATGAGTTTACAAATGAAACCTATTTATCCAGATACATTTTTTGTAAAGATAAAATGAACCTAGTTTCAGTGTCTGCGAGTACTGGCTGACTTTGCCAAGGTGAATCAGGAATTGTTAAGTTTTAACATTTCTCAGGCGCGTTTTTGCGGACGTTCCCACTGCGCCTCAGTAGTCCCCTGCACTCGCCACCAACCACCAGGTATTTTCAAGCATCTGTTAAATTGCCTTTTTCATACCGCGTCGCTGCGCACCAGGTAGATTGACGCATGAGCTGATGAAGACATCCGCCATTTTGAAGCCTGAAGTCAGCCTGAATAGTCTCTGTCCACCAGTATGAGAGATAACTTTAGCAGTTTTTTTAATGGGATCACGATGTAATATCATCGCGTTCTGTCATGAGATAAGAGCAACTCCTTTACGACGAAGTATTTGCTTTCGATTTTTAGTGGATATTGGCTGTTCCATTTGAATAAAAGTGATTTATTAATAAATGCGTCAGCATAGTTCATATTGAAAAGAAAATTTAGATATATGTATCCCTTGAGTTGAAATTCTTCAACACATACAATGTATTAAAAAACATAACAGTTTAATCTTTCCGAGACAATAACATCACAACAGTTTTAAACTTGGTACCATACATCCCCTTTTTAACACCACTGACACTTTTTTTACCGTTCAAGGGGGATACATAGCACTGCAGCATTGTGCTCCTCTTGTTTCAAGCCTGCCTGCATCGTTAGTTTCAGGCAGACAAGAAGTGAATCCCCAATCCATCTTGGCCTGTCTTCACCCAGTTGACGGCCATACTCGCCACGGCCACCAGGGGGCAGGAACAAAAGAGCGACGCGAAAGGTGGGGGAGGTGAGGAGGTGAGAAGGCGACAGTCGCCTGCCTACTGTCCTCCTCCAATCTGAGCTCGCCATTAGCGGGAATCAGACGGTAAGTGGACGCTTTGATGTAGCCTAGGGTTACCCGACCGCCGGCCATCAAGGTTGTCTGCCTGGAGTTACCTCCCCACACAGATGGCGCTGCGAACATCAAAGGACGAGGGATGAAACGCGAGGCAAGTTTGGAATGTTTGGCAAGCAAGGCGGACAAAGACGATTTATGGCGGACTGAGTGATCGTAAAAACGTTACCTGCGCAGGGTGTTAAGAGATGTTTTTCTAAGGGGGATTTTTTTTAATCGATAACTGTGAGGGAGAAGAGAAAGTTAAATGCGCAAGCGTCTCCTCGCCAATCTGCAAGAATTCTGCCTTGACAAAAATAAGGGGGGTTTTGCCACTGATTGCAGAGCACTACAAAATCAGTCTAGAAACCCGTAATGTTGCTGTCGAAAAGATCGCGCGCTCTTCTGACAGTCGCTTTTCCATTGCATTCTTCAGTCGCGTGAGAGTGGGATAATTTTTCAGGAGTCGAAGGCCAAGCATTTCCCTAGAGAATGCATCAGAGATGCGTCGCCATCCATTAGAACAAAGATCCCGTAGATAAAGGAGAGGGCTTGTCTCTAATGGTGAGCTTGACAGTTAATGGGGCGAAGCGCAGCTTTCGTTGGGAGGTGTAATGTGAGCATAGCAACCCGCAACGACCCAGCACCACCTGTCAGTGCCAGCTCCGCAGTTTGTGGAAGATTTTATGAATGACGTGAACATGACAGTCATTCCCTTTGCTTATCGATGTAATCATCCTTCTACTCTAAGCTGTGGGTGGAAAAGCGACACGTACGAAAAGTCTCTTCTCTACCCGAGGAACAAAAGAAAGGGCATCACCTGAATCACAATTGGGCTGACGCACACTGATCCATTCATATGGCGTCATTCATAATTCCTCAAATTGAAATCTAAATACTAGGCACAATGTAAATATCTATTCTTGCGAAAGGTTATTTAGGTATGCCCTGATCAAGTATGCGTTCGCTATCTGTTAATGTGAATTTACCTTGGATGACTGAGTTCTCTATTGTGCAGTTCTTACCAAACAGAGAAACACATGTCTACATAGTGGACTGGTGGTTGAAAAGAAAAATCGGGTAGTTACAACCATGTTCAGCTCTAATGAACACCACAGGGGTCCGTCCCATTGTCAAAGTGCATCACGCTCTGTCATCATCTAGAATGACCAAATCCATGCCATTGTGGGCTGATACTTTTTGCACAATCGATTCCGCGCTTGTTGCGCGTGACAGGTGAGATGTCTGGACAGCTAGACTGCTGATGAGGTTTCCAGGTAAGCGGAAGTGGTTGAGATGAGAGGCCTGTGGCCCACTGTCCCAGCTCATGCGCAGACATTAGCCGTAAATTGACGATGTTTAATCCTGTCGACAACTGTAATGTTTTCTCTTTTTGCTCGCATCAATCGTAATAACACTTTGTTGTTCGAGACCCCAGCCCCTCGTGGTTTTTCTGTGTGGTTTTTTCTCTCCGTGACCCCACACGATCTTTCAGAAAAGTGCAGGGCGTAGGAGCAGGGGTACTGGGCAGAGCGTCGGTGGGTGGGAGTGGGGCGCGGGGGGGAAGGGGGACGGGGGCGGTGGTTTAAAGGAAGTGGCGGAAGAATGGAGGTAGGGGTGGCGATGGAAATGAGAGGGGAGGGACAGGGCGTTTCCAGCTGTCGCGAAAAAATTTTTTGAATGCGGTTCATATTTTTCCGGTTTCCATCTGTGCACATATTTACGCGAGAAGAGCATACAATGCATGTAGACAGTTGAGAGGGCTGCTCCCCGGATACCGGGATGAATACCTAATCAGTTGTGATACGTGCGGTTCACGCGCGATATTGCACCATTGTAGCTCACTACCGAAAGTGCTTTGTCCTGAGCAGCAGAGATGGAAAATTGCAATTGTCAGGCACCCAGAATCGCTCCGAAACCCACCCTAGCAGGCGTGTGGCGTGTCCGCAGTTCATTCCTTTGTCTCAGCTTTGTCTCTCACTCTGCGGTAAAACAGGTGCACTGAGGGAGTGTTGTCAAGAGATCTGACAACTTAAACGGTATTGTTTCAACAGCTAAGAAGCCTTCTTTGCCCAGTATTATCATGTGTACTGAATTCACGAAACATTGATGACACAATCGATTAAAAAAAACCACATGAACAAAGTTTGAACAGACACAGGTGTCTTATGTCTCTGTAAGTACTAAAGTACTAAAGGTCTACGTGCCTCTTTGATCAGTTTAATACAACGCTGTCAGCACAGTGCTATAATATTTGAAGACAAAGGGTGCTTTGGGTAGGTAATAACATTTCGATTCTCGTCTTGTTGACGGTCGAAGGGGAGATTACTTTTATGAGAATGGGTATGAAAATAGGTTTAGTATGCCCTTGATGGAACGGAGAGTTGAGGTGGAGGGGACAGGAGGTTATGTTTGGGGAAATGATCAGTTCTGGTAAATGGTGTGGTCTTTCACGCAGTGTTTCTTTCCCTACACATATTCCCCTGTTGTCTCTGTTACGTGCACACTGTTCTTCCATTATCTCTATCACGAGTCATGTCTCCACTCTCTTCCTCACAGTGCAACCACTGCCTCCAACACAAGCACTTTCCTTCCCTCTGTCTCACTCTTCCTTTTCTGGCATCCCCTCTTCCGGCCCAGCAAAGCCCAGATTAGGCCCCAACCTGCTTCCCTGTGTTGTCCATCCTATGCTGCTGTCACTCTGGCTGAGCGATGGTCATCCCTTGTCCCAGGAAGAGACTTCGCTCCATTACCGCTACTTAAGGTCTTCGCACACGAGGCAACTTCACTCCGGCAACTCGATTGCTTGCCATACATTGCTTCGTGTGCGATGTCGGTTGAAAGCAACTGGCATTTCAAGCAACTTTCCACGCCACCAGCAACTGAGTCGCTCGTGTTTAAACCTGCTCTAGTTTTGGGGGTAGTGGCGTGCCACTCCAGCCACTCTCTGTGAATCCACCAATCACTGGATGGATGACTTTAGAGCCTCGTTCTCGCGTTCTCGCGACTATTGCACATTTAATGGCGGACATGTCTTCGCTTCGCACAGAAAACGTTGAATTTGGGGACACTAGAAACCCCATCCCAGAAAATGTAAGCCATGAACAGCATTAATTTATCAAAGCTGTATGTCGAAATGACTATCACAATAGGCGATCTGGTGGAAAATGCTGTCTACATGTTTTAAATTTCGAAATGCATGGTTCACACACCCAACCATGTTGTCTCTTTGGTTCGATGGGATGATGCTGTATATGTCAGATTGTAAGTATGTGGATTGTCAACAACACATGCGCTGCAGATACGTCCCAAAGTAGGTGGATAACAAAGAGGCTACAATCAAGGAATAGTCCTTTGTGGTATAATTTGTCCGCTCGACGCTCAGCTCCTCCAGATGCACGTGCCACAGTTTGCAAGCAAATCCCGGCTGCGTCCCGCGAAGCAACAACTGGCAAGAATTAGGAGGTCCCTAGCCGTTTGTGTTGGATCAGAGTATAATCGATCTGTATAGTGTCCCAAGCATTTACTTGGTAAAACATTTTCGCTTATTTTAGGAAAGAATGATGCGGACATGGTTGTTCTGGCCTTTAGCCACACTTGGACTGTTAACAGGGAGGGGAAGCATATGGTGGATTGACGAGCCCGCCACCCACAGCACAAAACACACCAAGTGAACAGGTGCGGCGAATGCACCTATGCATTGTCAAAGGCAATGTTCGGATTTGAGTAGTTGAGATGAAAGAGGAGATTTACCAAAAATCAAGGGTGCGGGCAAATAGTTTTCAGACAGCGGGGTGATGAGTGGGGGAGAACTGTAGCAATGGGATGGGGACTGCCAGCCTTTTCCGGTACTATTGACGAGGTGGCCGGAGGATGGTGGGACGGTAAGCTAAAGGTCTGGATTGCTCGCAATAATTTATTGGGATACACATTTACATAGAGTGGCTAGTTGTGTTAGAGAGCATGCGGTCGTGAGAAGAAGAATCGGCCAAGGAGAAAACTTACCATCGCTGAATATCACCACCGTGTTAAGGACTTGGTTGATCAAGACAAGGCGAACGTGCGCATGTCTCTCGGAGTTTGGCACATTCGTGCTGTCCGCGAAGGAGCGCGCGTGAATGAGGACGTACTGTGAGGGAGAGAGAGCGGTGAGAACATGTTGTAGCATGGGCAGCCAGACGAGGGTGTTGGACAGACGACGAGAGAGCAGGTTTGATCGTAACGGCTAGAGAGAGAGATTGAGAACGCGATTGATTTGAAGAGATATAAAGAACCGGGTGAGAAACGGGAATTTGGTTTTAGACTGCCGATATTTTGATGAGAAGGGCGAGACAAAGATGTCAGGATAAGATTCAACCACTCATATCTCAGGCGAGAAGCGGATAGTGTATGTACTTAAGAACTCTGAGAAAAAAGAAGCTGAGTATGAGAGAACATTATGTTGTTCCGAATTGCGAAAGATCATTGCGAACGAGGAAGAAAATGGACAGTATCATGATGAGATTTGATATTTTCTACTTAGAGGTAAAGTTTTGAGCCGGACCAAAAGAGAACTGATGTGTTAGTTGTTTTAGAGATGTTATCTTCCTTCTCTGCATGTCCGAGAAAAGTGCGGACCAAGCCAAACAGAGTTTACTGCTCTGAGTAAACGAAGAGAGAGGACGGTCGGGCGAGAACGGTTAGAGGTCGTGGGCATAGCCTTTGAGAAATGATTGATTTCGATCCGATCCAGAAGAGGATTATTGATGGGAAGGAGAGCAAAGAGGGATGCCCTGAGGATGTTTTTTCCCAGTAGATGCGACTCAGGAAGTAGGATATTGAGAGACAGATATACATGTAAATGAGATGGACCTCGCAGCTGAGGGGAAAACCGAGGGGGACAGGCGAAATAAGAAGCCTAAACCCGATCTTGACGAGGACGGAGGAAGAGCAGTGGGTAGATGGACCTGAAGACCTTGCCGACTAAGGCCTGATCGAGACGTTCCAAGCACAGCATCATATAGAACTCCTAATTGTAGTTACCAGATATACCATAATGCACGCTTGCGTAAAAACAGCATTACCGACTGCGACAGTCTCCCGCCAACAAGATTCAAATTGAGTATTGAACGGCCAATGAAATAAAATGGGAGAAAACGAGATGCCCACCCCCGCATGAAATTGTTAGACCGCAGAAGAAGCAAGAAAGACAGAGGAAAGATAGAAAAAGAGAGGGAGATCGGAGTGAGGTGTTATGGGTAGTGGAGACAGATGAGGACGATGGGAGACGAGTACGGAGATTGATGCTGTCCACCCACGGCGCTGAGTGTCTCTGACTCTCCTAGGACGTTGTCCTGCAAAAAGGAAGGAAGGTGACTTTGTCCAGAGGGAGGGGAATGGGAAGGGAGGGGGGAAAGGGAGGGTGGAAAGGGAGGATAAGGGGGGGGGAATGGAGCGTCAGAGGGGGAAGGGGCCGAGGGGACAGGGCGATGGGGGGACCAAAGGGAAAGGGGGGGGGAAGGGCGAGGGGGGGTGAAAGGGGAGGGGAAGGGTGAGGGGGAGGGGACAAGGGGGATTGCTGGGATGGTAAGATGGGAGGTGTCAAGTTGAGGGAAAAAAGGGTTGAGGGTGGGGAGCGAAGCGGTATGAGGGGAACGATGAAAAGCCGCGAAATGCTGGAAGCGTGAGAAAAAGGGTATAAGGGAGGGAGAAAAAGCAGATGCGCAAGAATGGAACAGGAGACGGGGGGATAGAGAGGTAGGGTGGCATTAAGGAGGAGGAGAGAAGGCGACGGGGAGGGGAAAAGGGAGGGGGGAGTAGCACATGCGTTCAAATATGTAAGGCATGACATGTGATCAGGAGAACTCGAAGGGTTCCCATGCTATAGGGCGGAAGGGAAGGGGGAAGGGTTCTAGCCGAGTTGAGGATGGGAAGGGGGAAGGGAGGTGCATAGGGGGCACGGTGGAGGGTGAGAAGCGGTGAGTGGCGAAGGCGGGCGGGATTGAAGTGGAGGGAGGGAAGAAGGGGTAGGAGGCTAATTAGTGGGGAGGAGGAGGGAGGGGGGAAGGGTTTGGATGATGGGCAAGGGGAATACCAGGAAAGAGGGGTTGAGGGGAAAAGGAAAGAGCGTCCACCAGATGTCGTTTGGGTGTCTCCGGTTTGTCGGCGCCCCGTGGTTGTCTCGGTGAGTGAGCACGACACTTGTGTGGGGGGGAAGGGAGAAGGGTCAAGTGATAAAAGGGTGAAGGAGGGGAGGCGCCTGTTTTTATGAGATGCTGTCCGGGTCAAGTTCGGTTACCGTGTGAGCTGAGTAGAAAGACAGGAGTGAAGAGGCATGAGGGGGGAGGAGAATGGGAAGGTGGGGGAAAAAGGGAAGGGGGAAGGGGAGGGGAAAAGTGCCAGCAGAAATGGTGTGCGCCAGAGGGGAGGGGTGGAAGTGGAGGGGGGGAAGGGGAGAGGGAAAGAGGGCCGAAGGGGGGAAGGGAGAGGGGGTCAAGGGCGCTCATGGGTGAAGGGCGCCCCTCAAAATGTACAAAGAATCATATGAAGATTTCTAAGTATGGAGTGTGGAAAAGGGGAGGCACGTGAAGGGAAAATTAGAGGGCAACGATAAATCGGGTTTCTCACGACATCAGAGGCGAAGGCCGCAGATGCGTGGATAAGGGG
Source organism: Theodoxus fluviatilis (assembly GCA_034096865.1). NCBI lineage: Eukaryota > Metazoa > Mollusca > Gastropoda > Cycloneritida > Neritidae > Theodoxus > Theodoxus fluviatilis. Next base: position 69,806 of record JAWQFJ010024781.1, read on the forward strand.
AGGGGATGGGATAATGGGGGAGGCTGGCAATGGGAGTGGAACTAAGGGGGTGAGGGGTGATACGGGGGCTAGAGGGGAAAAGTGTGCGAACGGAGGGGATAAGGGACGGGGGATAAGGGACAGTGGGGGAAAGGATGGGGAGTGAGGGAAGAAATAGTGAGGGACGATAAGGGAGAAGGCGCGAAAAAGGGAGGGGGAAAGGCGAGGGGGAAAGGGAGGCGGACAAGGGCAATGTGTGCAGATGGAGTTCGGAGAGTTAAAGTAAAGCACTCATGTTCAAGTGCTGAAGTCAAGTAATCATTTGACACAGATGTGTGATGGTGGTTACTGGCAGTAATGCGACTGGTGCTATTGACCGTACGAAATTACAAAAGTGTACTAGGGGCGGTGACGATTTTGTCCATGCAATTACGGTTGTGTGTTTATGAGGATGGTTACATGTTCCTCTATGTGCTGGTGTTGTCGGTAAACGGCACAAAGCAGCTCTAAGGAGAGTAGGCACGAGGCAAGGCGTAGTGTCACCGGCTGGAAATGTATTATTGTCTTAGCGAGTAATCGGTTGGTGGGGTGATTGTGCGTATGTTGTCGTGTGTGGTTGGTGTGTGTGTGTGCGTGCTTGAGTCAGTTTGCCGCCCAGGCGTGCAGCCTCTGCGTGGGTGTCGTAGGGTCGTGATGGGGTGTCCTGCGAGTAGCCAAGTGCAAAAAGGAAACAATATACAGGGCTGCCTCACGTGCCAATGCGGAGTACGATGCCGTTTGAAAACATCTCTTGCTGTAGAATTCGATTTTTGATTCTTTGAAACAGTTCGTTAAAGTTGTGCCAATGGTGTTTTTTTTAAAGAAGACCTCATGCAAACTGGCGCATTCAGTCACATGTGTCGAGGAAACACTTGTGTTGATGCACTCTTTCTAAAAAAATTAACCTCTCTCTCAGCCCCACGTGATAGCACGGATCATTCCACACGCAGGCTCCATGCTCCATGACACACCATGGCCACCAGATGCCTTAGTCCTGACACTCACTGCCCGAGCGGACAAGCTGATTTGATGTATGTTGTGTTGAGGGCCGGATAATTTTCCCCCCCCCCCCCCCCTGATGCACCCGCTGAAGGGATTGTGCACACTCTCAAATAATTCATGTCCCGTCACAAGGTCTGTGACGTGCCTTAACTGACTGTCCCTCGCACTCTGCTTCTCTATTTGGGGGCACACAGGTATGTGTTCTTTGAAAGGGAAAAATAATTTATGTCACAGATCGGCTGGCTCAAACGTGCGCCTAGAATTTATAACTTGTTGTTCTGATGCTTTGCTTGTACCGTGGTTTGTTTTTTCTTTTTTTTTTTTTTTTTTTTTGTAATTCCTAGACCACCGACAGTGCAGCGTTTACGATGGGTTATATAACCGATCGGTTTCCATTTTCGAAAATGTGAGGGGTGTACGGGATGTTCGGAAAGCCAGTCTTGAACTCGCACGTTCTCATTCTCATTCTTGAGGAGCCTTGGTTCTTCTCTCATCCTAGACTGCATTGAGATGTTGCGTCGTAGAAGACCTTACACGTCGATCACTGTTGATATAGGACTCTGAAGGCTCTCCTTCTCTCTCTCCTCTCCTTTTCTCTCTCTCTCTCTCTCCCCTCTCTCTCTCTCTCTCTCCCCTCTTCTCTCTCTCTCTCCTTCTCTCTATCCTCTTCTCTCTCTCCTCTCTCTCCTCTCTCTCTCTCTCGCTCTTGCGCTGACTCTCTCGGTCGTCTCTCTATTCGGGAGTGGACACGCCCGGAAAACGGTCCTATGACTACCTCTTTTCTGTTCGGACGTATCATGTTTGCAAGGGTGTAAAAGGTCTTCAACTGATATCAGGTGTTGTGTCATGGACTCATAATTGGAGCAGGCGGTCGCTGACAATGAACTGATGACTTCGCTAAATGGAGGGAACTTGCAGAGGAGTAGGCGACATGGGAAGAGAGGAGGAGAAGCCGCACGCAGAGGGGCGACCCGGCACCACAACCCAGAGCTAGCCCCCCCCCCCCCCCCCCCCCCACCCCACCCACATTCTGCCACTAGACCAGCTTTGCACACTCCTTCGGTGCTACTCTAAAACTTGTTACTCAGCAGGGCGACTTGCTGTCGATTGCTCTAGCTGTTGCAGCACACTTCTGTCAGGCGACCCATGCATGTGCGGAAATTGGAGAGGGTCCTTAGAGTTCATATCCTTCTGTCGGCCACGGATGCACAAGTTGGCCTAGCAGAACTTGCGAGCAGTCGGCTCCTCTGCACATTCCTTCTGCACCACTGGTCTATAAATAGCAAACACCAACTTCGTCCTACTGGCTGCACTGCTGAGAGAAAGCTCTGCCAGAGACACTATGTATAGTATCTCTGGCTCTGCTACCAACATCGCATCCTCAAATCAAGGCAGCCATTCCCAATGCACAGCAGCACGGGTCAGCTCAGTGATATGTATACTAGTGTGTTTAGAAAGAATAATTATCAAGCATTCTGATGGTACCCAATACATCCTACTTCACTGTAATTCATAGCATCCATTTGCAAGCAGACTTCAAATGCAACAGGAGCGCGTTCAAGACAGAGACGTCACGTACGTGACGTGATCCACATTTTGTCGGTCAGGACGACCGGGCGTCGATCGTGTTTTGCCACCCTCGCTCACGGATTCCCGTGCAGCCATTCTGTGGCACAGAGACTACCACTGAATGGCGTGCACCTCGCTCTCCTACCGCTCCGTAGCGTCTGTCTTCAACAGGCGCGATTTCTCATGCACATCAAACTATCTCCGTTTACAAAGTTACTGACTAAACCCGCGACATGTCCGCAAGTCTGCAGCTGCCCTAGAGATAAATGATATAGCTGCATAAGCAGATGCCCCACGTCTGCACTTCCGTCTTTCACAGGCTCATTTTATTGTGCAAGGCACCATGCAGAATGTCTTTGTTTACTATATAGCGAGCTACACCCGCTACACGCATCACACCTCCTACCCAGGATTATGGTAAAGGACGACCAACTAATTTGAGGGTAACATTACAGAAAAGAGAGATTGAAAGTAATATTGAACTAGACAACAGCGGGCTTCCTCCTCTACCAAGCTCCTTTCCTCCCTTCTTCCCACATGGCTGAAATCGTCCTCCCTCTTCATCGTCCTCCTGCTCCTTCGGCTCGTCCTCGTCCTCCTCGTCCTCGTCCTCCTCGTCGTCTTCCTCGTCCTCCTCCTCCTCGTCCTCCTCCTACCCGTCCCTCGTCCTCCACCTCGTCGATCGTCTTCCTCGTTCCTTCTCATCCCCCTCGACCTCTTCCTTATCAGACGCCCTCCTCGACCAACGTCCTCCTTCTCCTCCTACTACTCCTCCTACTCGTCCCACGTCCTCCCCGTCCTCCTCCTCGTCCCACGTCCTCCTCGTCCCACATCCTCCTCCTCCCACGGCCTCCTCCTCCTACGTCCTCCTCCTCCTACCTCCTCCTCTTCACACCTACTCCTCCCACCGCCTCCTCCTCCTCCTCCTCCTCCCTCCTCCTCCTCCTCCTCCTCCTCCTCCTCCTCCTCCTCCTCCTCCTCCTCCTCCTCCTCCTCCTCCTCCTCCTCCCCCTCCTCCTCCTCCTCCTCCTCCTCCTAACTCCTCCTCCTACTCTCCTCCTCCTCCTCTCCTCCTCCTCCTCCTCCTCCCTCCTCCTCCTCGTCCTCGTCCTCCTCCTCCTCCTCCTCCTCCTCCTCTCCTCCTCCTCCGTCCTCGTCCTCCTCCTCCTCCTCCTCCTCCTCCTCCTCCTCCTCCCTCGTCCTCCTCGTCCTCCTTCTCCTCCTTCTCCTCCCCCTCCTCCTTCTCCTCTTCCTCCTCCTTCTCCTCCTCCTCCTCTCCTCCTCCTCCTCCTCCTCCCCCTCCTCCTCCTCCTCCTCCTCCTCCTCCTCCTCCTCCTCCTATTCCTCCTCCCCTCCTCCTCCTCCTCCTCCTCCTCCTCCTCCTTCTCCTCCTCCTCCTCCTCCTCCTCCTCCTCCTCCTCCTCCTTCTCCTCCTCCTCCTTCCTCCTCCTCCTCCTCCTCCTCCTCCTCCTCCTCCTCCTTCTCCTCCTCCTCCTCCTCCTCCTCCTCCTCCTCCTCCTCCTCCTCCTCCTCCTCCTCCTCCTCCTATTCCTCCTCCTCCTCCTCTCCTCCTCCTCCTCCATCCATCCATCCTCCTCCTCCTCCTCCGTCTTCTTCTTCTCCTTTTTCTTCTTCTTATTGCGCCCTAAACTCTAAGCGGCGTCGTAGGGAGCCGCCTTAATGAGTTGTACACCAGTTTCTTCCAGCTGTTCCGGTCGCGAGTGAGAGCCTGGGTCTCAGCAAAAGGTTTGCCGGTCCAATCTGTGACGTTGTCTGCCCAAGTTTTCTTCTACCTGCCTCTCGTTCTACTCTCCTCGACGGTTACTTGAAGAATTGTCTTTGCAAGGCCTAGAAACAATGAATATACAGCGCCCATAGTCGCATTTGTTTGGTCCATAGCAAACATTGAACTAAGATGAAGTCACTCCACGAACTTTCACGGTAAATATGCTTCGAGCCATGGAGTTTTCTGACAAATTTCGAGGAAGTGAATGTTTTAGTGCTCTCATCACCGTAGCAGATTGGATTGTATGTCATGGTTTGATATATGTAGGAAACGTCGGTATTTATACCCATGTCCACAACGAAGTAGCAGACGACACAGTTTGGGATGTCTCTAGACCCTCCTTTATGACTGGATATGGTTATCTCCCTTATGTTATGAATTATAATCGACAGCACAGCTTTATTAAGTCATTTCTTCGATCAAATTGGATAAAATTGAATATGAAATCATTGTAGGGATTCTTGTATTCAAAGAGAGCCTCCAAAACCCTATACATTTAATGATAATATGCTTTTAAAGTTATTAAGAAAGTAACCAATCAAAACTCCTCAACCTGCTACGGTTCGTAGCAAAGATGAAGCAGAGTGCAACGGAACGCAGGGCCAGTCTCAGCCGTGCTGACTGTCTCCAGCAACATGCACGGCTCGTCCTTCCCCGTCAAAGCGCGACGCAGTGGAGGAGTCACGTGGTGTGAGACATACAGTTACATTCTGTAAATGTCGAGGAAAGGCAGTCAGTAATTTCGAGCAGGGACTAAACCACTATGCCCAATCGCATCGCATAGTTGCCGGAAAGTCGACCCCCTGCTCTACTTGCCTATCTGAAACATTCATTCGTGCATCGGCATAGTAGATTGTTCGTATGCGATCAAAGTAATTTTGCGGGAGAAGTAATCTTTGTTCGCCTGAGATTAAAGTAATTTTCCAGGGGAGATAATCTTTGTTCGCCTGCAATCCAAATAGTGTTGCAGGGGAGGTAATCTGACTGCTCTGCGCAAACGCAAGAACCTGTCATTTTGTAAAGTGACAAATACTATAACAAGTCGTGTTTACGCTCTATTTTTGTCTAAAGGACACGGATACTTTGGATCACAATAACGGAAGAACAGAATTCGAGTTATCCGCAGCCGGGTCTGCACCACTGTGCTCAATCACTTTACACAGCTACCATCAGGTGGACCCATTGCGCCAAATGTCCATCTCTAAGAGAAGAAGCGTTCTTCAACGTAGTTGGTTGCGTGCCCGCTGTAAAAACATACAGATTCCAGACGTGAATGCAGTTTGAGACTAGATACATGCTAAAAATCGAACGCAGCCATTGTCAGAAGTGCAAATGTATGAAAGTAGACCACCTCTACAAATTAAGACAAGTAATGAGATGCAAATAAAGACAAGTAATGAGATGCAAATAAAGACAAAGGCCTCCTCACACGTGGCAATATTTTTGAAAAAAAAAAGTTTCTTTGTGCCGGGTGAAACAGCAAAATGGAACTGGGGGTGAGATTAAAAAGAAATACTTAGAGCATCGGCCGGGAATTGGACACGGGACACCATCTTGGCAAGCCCCAACTTACCTTTAGGCCCTGCAACACTTAGTGTGTTGGTAGATGTCTTTCCTACTTTTCCAGTGCCATTGTGCTAATAATGCTTGTGATATCCCTTTTGATTGACAAATTCCCCAACTAATCAACTCCCCACAAACGAAACCAAACTAAAGACATCCTGTGATGTAAAATCGCATCCTAGCTCCGTTATTTGCTCTCTTCCCAGTCATTCAACACAGGCGGTGTTTCGCTGCTTCTTGACTGAGTCCGCTTAGCAACTTGCGATGACAGCAGATTTTTCGCAAAAGAGTGCACACATTAGAAAGATACAGTGATGTATAACTGTATAAGAATTCACAGTTAGACGTCAGGGCATCCTACAAATAAAATGAAGTATCAGAAGCCACAGAAGTTTCGATTCGAGGAAGGGTAGGCCGCCATTAGGACATTTGGATGGACACAACTGAATCGCTACCTCGCGAGCAAAATCCCATCTGACTGACTGTTCGTGGACGCCTTGTCACGGGCAATAACAATAGAAAGCGTTCCTACTCCGCGACATCTCGACAGAGGAATGACTTGGCCACTTGTAAGCGTGATTTTTGCTATGTCAGAAGTCTTGCAACGTGTGAGGAAGCCCTCAGGTCCGTATACACAATTTCTGTCAGAAATCTATGTCGATCTCAAGTACACTGTTCCGCAAACCAGTACGTACCCATGTGCACAACGCGTTGACCTGTAGCTCTATTTATTTTCCTACGTGCCCGTGTCACGGCAAGTCATTGCTGTGGATCTCCCACATGTCTGCAGAGTGGCATTATGACAATCAACATCGAGGCAGGATACGTTTTCAGATCTTTATTTCTGATGTTGACTCAAAGGGCCGAGCCCTGGCCTACAGAGTTCCCGGCGGGTAGGGAGACAACCAGGAGATACGTACGTGCAAAGAGGGAGAGGACGGGTTTAAACTGTAGGTTTCGCGTGATTTGCTTTGAGCAGTATAACCTAAGGCATGCAGACAATGGTAACAGTGGACTATCCGAAAGTGAGTATTCTATGATAGACGCTTCAAAAGGTGTTGAATTTAACATGGGCATTTACGGTCAATGATTAAAGTGAAAGGCTTTGACGATGAAAAAGGACATGCCTTTGTACATTTATGGAGACAGATGCCAACACTGAAATGAAAGCCCACATCACACCAAGTCCAAGAGCAAGGACACATGAAATGAAGCAGGATGTGAATTTATCAAAGGTTGAAGTATGATGTAGGGAAACTGAAGGAAGAGAGTCAAATTACGAGGATGAGATGAAAAAGTCAGTCATGCTTCGTTGTTTTGCCTACAAATTAAAAAACCATCATCTCCCTCTTTAAACTGACACTAAGCAATCTACGACAATAAAAAAGGGTACACAAAACTGTCACAGGGGTCGGCCATTTCAGTACACAGAAGAGGTTAGATACAATGAACAACAAAAAGTAATATTATGCGCACTGAAACTGAAACTGAAAACACAAAGTAATGAACACAAGGTCACAGCGACTGAGTTCTTGAAAGGACACTTAGCTATCATGGGCTGGGAGTTCTTAGTAGCCCGATGAAAAAGGGTCCTTCAAAGTAGTCAGTCTCTTACTTCAAAAACATTGCACTGTTTACATGTGTACGCGTGGCTCACCAGGGTGGACACTAGAGAGAGAACAGAGAGGGGAGCTAAAGAGTGGGACACAGTGCATTGCATGGACAAGCTGAGGAGGAAAGAGCTAAAGTCGGTACTGCAGAAGACAAGACAGGCTTTGGGGCAAAGATGAGGTCACGTCGCACTTTTCCATGAAAGAAGGAAAGGCCTGTGAACAGTGCAGTGAGACGGCGACGTGCTGTTTAGATCAGAATGGCTGGAGAAATGGGATATTTATGTAACTGGTGACTGCGTTTGCATTCCTTGTGGCAGGGTTACTCATGTGTAGAAAACTGCTGAACGGGTTGTCCGTCAATAGCTTGTTATATAGTCATTGGTTTGCATTTCCCATGCGTGTATATGGCGACAGCTTGTATCAGGGCCACCTTGTAAGTAACTGCGAGGGACGGCGCAGTGAATGGATGACAAAGGAAAACCAACCAGTCTAGTCACCAGTACAAATGGCCCTCCAGTCACTCCAGGACCTCCCTGAGACTAGCCTTCTTGACACACTCCAGAATTTGGACGTGTTGCTCCTTTGGTCACTCGCCCTTAAAAACGAGTTGAAACTTGGAGTCATCTACCGCTCAGCGTTTTGGTGGTATGAAAAAGGGCGGTAAAACTCCCTGGAGTAAATTCAGGTAGTCCCCGTGTACGATTGTAGCAACGCTCTCTTTGAGTGTGGAGAACTTCCCTTTCACTAATTACCTGTATATTGCATATGTTTGACTATGCATCTGGCACATCGTTCTCAGGGTTTAGCGGAGGCTGGGATCAGTCGAGTTTCTCGGGAACCTTGAAAGATGTTTCGAGTATTGTTGGAGGTCCGAGTCAAGAGGTTGCCTACGCCGATCTTCTGGGTAATAATACGGCCACAAGCAATCAGTACGAAGTGTCCTGGCATCGATATATCATCAGAATTTGGATGGATGAGGGGGTAAAAGTGGTGAGTGTTGCTGGGATGTGGGATTAGAGATTTATGATGGTGCTGACTTGGTTGTGTAGTTCACCAGATCACTGCTTGCAAAGCATGTTGTGGCTTCATTAAATGACGGTGTTGTTGACGTCAGTGTTGCAAGCTTAACAACATTGGTTACGAAACATTATTTCTTCCACGTCACCTTCAACTAAGAGGTGAAGACAAAGGATATATTGATAGTGTTTTCTATCTATGACATCAAACCAGATGTGTGTGTGTGAGCTTGCGTGCCTATGCGTACAGGACACAAATAGATGAGAAAAACAAGTGGTGTCGATGCTGACAAAAAAGTTATGTTGTGTATGTCCTTTTGTTTATCAATGATGTTAAAACTTTAACAACTTTATCAAACAATGACAAAGCGGCAGGAAAATAAATCCTTTTTAGTAACACGGATAATATAGGACGTATAACATTATCATTATTGACTAGAATGATCTCGTTAGCTTTGGATATCAACCTTTCTGTTTTGCCTTTACTCAAGTACTGTTGCAGTCATCTCGTACTCTCTCAAGAAACTCAGTCATGGATTCATTTACCATCGCTGTTCTTCAGCAAAGGACTGCGAGATCGGTATGTATCCAAGTCTCATTGCAGCTCTCTAGTGGCGCCCTACTGCATCTCACGTTCTACAAATAACAATGCAATCATGTGACTTACACCACCATGCACCAACACTGCACAATTACACTAAATATATCAAAGACATGTAAGGTAAAGATACAGTTTTTTCGAGACGAGTAAATTGATGTAAAGCATGCAAACATCTAAGCAACCGTATGAAGTAAAATGGTTAATGACAAGAATAAACACAAGTTAATAACCCTCCCTTCCCCGATTCCGAGTGTTTTACTGAAAGGAACAAACGCATAATTATGTGCTTTTGAGGTTTTACGATTTATGACATATATGTGTCAAGATTCGAGACACCCTTCATCCTTTCCAAATAGCATCCCATTTTCGACTCTCTGTATTCCCATTCAGTGAAAAGAAGTCGCCATTTCGAAAACCACCCGAACAAACTAACTAAACTGGAAAAAAATTCTACTACTGCAAAGAATACAACACTGTGTGAGTTGGCGAATGCATAAAAAGAACAAACAACTAAAGAAGCAAACAAACTAACTCGCAAGTATTCTCCTCACTGGATAAAGCCTTCAAAGGTTTTGAGACCTGCTGTCAGGAACACAACCCCTAACTTCTCAGCTGCTGTCGGAGTGTTTATACAACTGAACAATTGGGGTTTCTACATAACAATCTGCAATGGCAACTTTTGCTAGTTTGACCTCACTCATTCAAATGTTTCATGTTCTAATAGGTATCTGCTGGCCTTTCGTTTAAGCAAATGTCCCTTGTCACTCATTCTGTTTTTACAGTCGGGCAGATGAGCATTTAATACTCAGCAGAAACTCCTTCCAGCATAATGTATACTAAAGCTTCCAAGTCCCCGCGGAACGTCATAAAGGGGGATAACTCCGTCAAACACATACATTTTGGCCAGTTCAAATGCTCTCCCCTACTTAACGGTTGGCCTGCACCATGAAGCAGTAAACGTCCAATGTAATGAACGTTTAGGCCAACCTTTCAGCCCCTTTCGTCTTCACGAGAAATGATGGTTATA
>JAWQFJ010024781.1:85000-87997 GCA_034096865.1 Theodoxus fluviatilis
TCCATATGGTGGACGTGTTCCATTCACCTCAGGTGTCTGCGAGAGAGAGAGAGAGAGAGAGAGAGAGAGAGAGAGAGAGAGAGAGAGAGAGAGAGAGAGAGAGGAGAGAGAGAGAGAGAGAGAGAGGGAGAGAGAGAGGAGAGGAGAGAGAAACAGAGAGAGAGAGAGAGAGAGAGAGAGAGAGAGAGAGAGAGAGAGAGAGTGAGGGGGAGAGTGAGAGACAGAAGAGACAGATACAGAGGTAGAAAGAGATGAGAGAGAAAAAGAGACACAGAGACAGACACAGAGAGAGAAGCACAGACAGATAGAGAGAGAAAGACAGAGACAGAGAGAAAGAAAGAGAGACAGAGAAACAAAGACAGAGACAGACAGACAGACAGACAGAGATACAAAGAGAGAGAGAGAGAGAGAGAGAGAGACAGACAAAGAGACATAGAGACTGCGAGAGAGAGACAGACAGAGAGACAGACAGAGAGAGAGAGGGGGAAGAGAGAGAGAGACAGAGAGAGAGAGAGGGAGAGAGAGAGAGGGAGAGGGAGAGAGAGAGAGACAGAAAGAGACAGATACAAGAGAGAAAGAGAGAGAGTGAAAGGAAGAAAGAGAGAAACAGAGACAGAGAGACAGAGACAGAGAGAGAGACACAGACAGATAGAGAGAGAAAGACAGAGACAGATAGAAAGAAAGAGAGACAGACAAACAGAGAGACAGATACAGAGAGACAGACAGACAGAGATACAAAGAGAGAGAGACAAACAGACAGAGATACAGAGAGACAGGGAGAGAGACAGATAGAGAGACAGACAGATAGACACAGACAGAGAGACAGAGAGACAGCGAGAGACAGACAGAGAGACAGACAGAGAGACATAGACAAAGAGATAGAGAGAGAGAGACAGAGAGAGAGAGAGAGAGAGAGAGAGAGAGAGAGAGAGAGAGAGAGAGACAGAGAGAGAGAGAGAGAGACAGAGAGAGAGAGAGAGAGAGAGAGAGACAGAGAGAGAGAGACAGAGAGAGAGACAGAGAGAGAGACAGAGAGAGAGAGAGAGAGAGAGAGAGAGAGAGAGAGAGAGAGAGAGAGAGAGAGAGAGAGAGAGAGAGAGAGAGAGAACGAACGAACGAACGAAAAACTGTATTGCCCAGGCCACCGGCCCATTGCAAGGTGAAGAATTTACATATCATAGCAGTGCGGTATCAAGAAGACTCTGAATAGTAATATGTGAATGGACACAGTATCGAGGGAAACAGTGTTCACTGGTATACATAGTAGCACCAGTCTTCGAAAACATAATGATTCATACTTAGTATTTCCATTCCTTCCGTTCTCTTCCCAAGTGCATGATAAATGTACATACTCACTTTACTAATCATAGTATATTCATTAGTTGCTAGAAGGTCTTTGATAGTCTCATAATTATCTAGATGTGGAAATGGTATTAAAAATCTTTCTCGTAGTCCACACAAAGCAGGGCAATGAAACAGAAAATGTACTTCAGTCTCCTCCTCCTCTACACATGTAGGGCAAACCTTATAGAAAGTCGGGAGACTGTATCTATGTTTGTGACCATACAACTCACCGACTCCAAATCTGAACCGTATCAAAACATCTCTAAAAATTTCTTATCTAATGCATACAAATATGGTAATTGAACTGAACTGAACTGAACTTTATTGCTAAGCCATCGGCCCATTGCTAATACAAGGGGAAAAAGGGGGGGGGGGGAATCCGTCATCATAACAGTTATATACAACATCATAGTTAACCGTTAATTCACACAGAAGGTTGTTGGTCATTCATGGGAATGACCTCTTTTGGTGCTAGTTTTAGTTTTTTTTAATCTCGAATGCATAATGTATATACATTGCCACTGCTCTTGTTTTTTTCTTACCCTTTCCTTGCAAGAGATGTGCACATGCCTCTGGATTTGGTCTTTTATCCAAGTACTGGACAATGTATTTTTCCCGTAAGTGGTCATACGCTTTACAAATCAACAAAAAGTGTGCCTCATCCTCTCTCTCTCCTTACAAAATGGACATAGTAGGTCTTGATCGTAACTGTACATCTTGTTTATCTGTAGATCATTCACTCCGTATCTAAATCGAATGAAACTATCTCGGAATTTCTTTATGTCAAGGAAGTTTAGAAACTCTTCCAATTCCCATTTGTGCTTAAAGGTTGAATACCATTTATATCTTAGGCTGCTCAAATTCTTGCTGTTCCACTCTTGAAAGTAGCAGTCTTTCAATCGTTGCTTGAAATTTATCAAGAACCGTTTTTCATCGCCTACGCCACCATTCATCCACACGTATCTAAATCCAAGAGTATCGAGAAGTATTTTTACAGATTCTGCCCAGTTTTGTTTTCCTCTGACAGTACACTTTAACAGCATCAAATAAGCTTGTTTGGGTATCCTGTCTACACTCATTCTAGTCAATTTCAACCAATACTTCATTGTCTTTATGCAGCTGTTAATTGAAAGCGGGTACCTTCCGAGGTCTCCATAGGCCATATGATTTGGCGTTCTCACGCTTAATCCTAAAAACTTCTTGCATAAAAAGGTATGAGATTTTTCAACTGTCGTATCTTTTCTCGTCCCCCATATTTCCGAGCCATACAACAGAGTTGTCTGAATTTGTGCATCAAATAGTTTAGTGAATATAGTAGTCCTTGTACTCTGGAGGTTCCATAATGTTTTGAGCACATTTACTCCCTTCTGCTTTCCTCTGGTGGGTACATCTTCTATGGAGGCATTGCTGGACATTTTCGTCGTGAAAATGAATCCCAGGTATTTATACTGATTTACGACCTCAAGTCTCTTCCCCTCAAGATACCATCTTTCCCCTGAAGATAGATGGCCACCTTTACGGAATACCATGACCTTGGTCTTTTCGGTGTTTACAGTCAGATTAAGAAATTTGGATACATGTACAAGATTGCCGATTTGATTCTGAAGGCCAGAAGGTGTGGTAGAAAGTAATACAACATCATCTGCAAACAAC
>JAWQFJ010024783.1:0-19917 GCA_034096865.1 Theodoxus fluviatilis
CACGTGGAGCCGGCATGTACAGTGCACTCAGCTGTTCCTGGCCTGGCACAGGGAGCGTCGGGGAGGCCACAGCTCAGGTTTTTTTTTAACAGCCAGGGCGGATCCATTTCCCTGCGTGGTAGGGCCAGCTTGCCGACGGTTTCGATATCCCACTGCAGGGAGCGGAGCACACAAGAAAGAGGGGGGGGGGGGAGGAAAGGAGAAGAGGAGTGTGCTAGAAGTAAAAACTAGAGAGTATCTGCAGGTTGCTGGAAAGCTGAAGGTATGCCACATGCTTTGCGGCTTGGCAGGTAGATGCGAGTAGACGAGAATAGCTCTCTGCTCAAATAGACAGCGGCAGTAAAGCGCCAGATGTGGTATTGGGGTGCGACCATGCCACGAGCAGGGAAGCCATGGTGCCGCATTGAAATTATGTAAAGTCGGCTGTGCGGAGTTGGATGTTTTCTCAATAAATCGTGTCTCCCACATCAATGGAAAGCTGTACAGGATGACTAGGTGGACAAGACCACTGGACCGCAGTGAACTGCTTGATCATAGTTTACGTGTTTCCCGGACATAATGGCCCCGATTTAGTGTAACAGACAAGCTGTTTGAAATTGCCAACCGACTGTCGCTAGAAATAACCTGTAGATATGTTAGCTACAGAATCACCAACTTTATTATTATCCTAAGTAGAGTACATGCTAGATGATGTGAGTGATTTTCTCCGAAAACAGCTCCTTGAACAAGTCAAGAAATAGAGCTGAAATGTTTCACTGGAACATATTTTACTTCGTTACGTTCTCTTGTTCTAAGTGAAGATTTTCAGTCCTAACTCAAAACTTTCGTAATAAGCTTTCAACACAATGTTCTCCAAGGAAAGTATGTAATGTTCACTGTGTGATTTGTATTAGCCGATAACTGAATTATAGGAAGCTTACTTTCAGTTCATGAAAAACATACTCTGAGTAGTAATCTATGTTCGTTACTGTAATCAGGTGTCCACTTGTAGGCCTATCCCTGAAACAGTTCACTGACCTGTCACCTGGACATGGGGGGAATCAAATAAAGGGGATTTTATTCTCGCGTTCCCATGCGCGCTCCTCCTGAAAGCGGGATGTGCTGCACGCCGAATACCCGTCAGTGGTAAACAACACGCCACTCGTGGTGCTCACGTGGAGACGACATGATCATGGAAACTCCCAGAAAACAGCTTCTTCTGTTTTTCACCCCGATGACGCAGCGACACACATAATAACAAGGAAAACTCGAAATATGTCATTGAAGTCCATTCTGTGTGCTTAGCACGAGCTTTTTTACACAGCCCCCTTGGTGTAGTGGATCTTGTTGCAGTGGAAATTCAGGATAAATTATCACAACGTCATCGGCTTTGAAATCTTTCTGAAACTATTCGTTGTGGAAGATAAAATGTAGACAAGCTCTCCTAGAGTTTATCGTCTGAGGCGGGTTTCACAGAAAAGCAATCCTAACGCAGCATAGACGATCTTTTCGCGGGACTAGATGCGCGTTTCCATTCGAAAGGCATTTTAGAAAATGTTAGAGATGAGCGCTCAATGAGGAGAAAAGAACAGCTTTGGGCTTCGCGACGTGCTCGCAGTGAGCGCCTGTCTCTGCAGGTCTTTGAATGCCGTTATAAACGAAACGCGCCTCTGGTCCCGTGAGAAGATTGCGTTTGGTGCGTTGTGAAAATCCCGCCTCTGGTGTGTTCGTGTCGATCGTGTGCCGCACGCCTGCTGACGTGTGGCCGCCGTCTCCGCATTTATTACATTTCCTGATTTCTTTCTTACTCTGTTGTATGACTTTTTAATGTTTTTGCCCCTTCTCTTTTTCTCTTGGTGTGTCCAGCACGAAGCCATCATGGCGGTGTGTGCTCTTGTTTCAGACCGAGATGGTCAGCAGTGGCCCATGTCACTGTACCGTCTCCAGGTGAGGCTCTCTGTCCACCTCTATTACGCCCACGTGATGTGGTTTCATGTGCTTGTTCTTCTTATAGGAGCCTCGCGTACCTTGTCTGATTTCATGTTGGCTGCTTTCCAGCGCATCTGCCAGGTCTTAGATTGGGTCGTGAGTCACATTACCACTCTGGAATACTTGGCTGTCACGTACTTGCAAAGACCATTGCCAATGCATGTCAGTCTGATTTGCGGCGCTTCTTCGGCCTCAGACTCTGCTTGGCTTTGATTAAAGTGGGGAGAGCTGCATGAAAAAAAAACACCAACAACTGGTCCTACCTCTGTGGCCCATGAGAGAATCTATGATAAAGTTTTCTTGTGATGAGCGGAGAATGCATTGCAGCACCAAATGCTCCAATTTTAAGAGAAAGCAGCTTGGGGCATGACTCGTAACTATAACCAGATTTCTAACAGTGCGCATTCCTCTTGTTTTGGAGAGTGCGAATGCTGGTTTCTCATGCAGCGCATGGCATGACATGTCAGCTAAAGCCCGCCTGTTGAAAGCCCAGTTCTTCAACGATCTAACGTAGTTGGAGATGTGATCTTTTGGCACTTACTGCACAAACCTTGCCTTGTGTGGAAAAAGTAGGCGTTTTCACTAAAAAGGGCTTGCGCCTCTCCTCTCTCTCTCTCTCCTACTCTCTCTCTCTGTCTCTCTCTCTCTCTCTCTCTCTCGTTCTCTCTCTCTCTCTCTGTGTCTGAGTTGCACCTGAGAGAGACTAGCTGTAATTCTTTGCCACAAACCTTGCCTTTTGGTGTGGGGAAAAAGTAGTTTTCCTAAAGGGCTTGCGCGCTCTCGTTCTCTCTCTCTCTCCTCCTCTTTCTCTCTCTCTCTTCTCCTCTCTCTCTCTCTCTCTCTCTCTCTCTGTGTGTCTGAGTTGCACTGAGAGCTAGCTGTACTTCTTTGCACAAACCTTGCCTTTTGGTGGAAAAAGTAGTTTTCCTAAAGGGCTTGCGCTCTCTCTCTCTCTCTCTCTCTCTCTCTCTCTCTCTCTCTCTCTCTCTCTCTCTCTCTCTCTCTCTCTCTCTCTCTGTGTGTCTGAGTTGCACTGAGAGCTAGTTGTACTTCCATAGACAACACAGCCACCTGCCTGATGGGTGCAGACATTGACACAAAGTAAACCCCGGACAGACAGTGCAGCTACAGAGACGCTCGCGACCTGACCCTATCGAGTTTCCTCGCATGAGGTCAGGAGCCTATTCCTGGGCTGTGGAGGTAGACCTGCGAGAGAAACCTTCAGCTGTTTTCGTGTGCTGGCGTTGGCTTTGCCTGCGACTGGCCAGGCCTGGTGGGAGGAAACTGCGCTCGCGAGCTACCCCGTCAGCGGTTGGTTCCACCTGCTATTCACGTGATAGGGCGCTGTGGTTGAAGCCGGCTCGCACCAGCTGAGCTTTCTTCATCAGCTGGACGGGTGGGCTGGGTGGTGGCTGACCTGAGGACCGATCAGAATAAGAAACTTGGACCATCGGGCGGGGACGGGTCAAGCGAACCTGGATCAAGCCACGGATCGCTGCGTAGGGGATGCATGGAGCGAAGGAGCGCTTCTCTGGTTGTTGTTGCGCTGCCTTGTTACAAGCGTAGCAGCGTGGACGTGCTCAGTCGGACTACAGCCGGTGCAGGGTTGTTGCTGGCGGTGGGAAAGCCTCTTGGACTGGCAGGGTGCTGCGGCGGCGCCCTACCTCCTTGAATCGATGTTTAGGGTTGGCATTTTACTTTTCCATCTGCGTTTAGCCACTCTCTTGTGCATATATCCAAGTCAATCTCGTTATGGATCGAAGGAAGCTCAAATATCTCTTAGTGAATGAAAAACGTATCGTACTAGCTTATGTTAATGATTCGGCGTGCGCTGCTGTTGCGCTTTTTGACTGACTGAGCACCTGCAGTTTTTTCTGCTTTATCACTTCGATCTTATCACATTCTTGTTTTCTTCTCTCTTCTCTCTCTCTCTCTCTCTCTCTCTCTCTCTCTCTCTCTCTCTCTCTCTCTCTCTCTCTCTCTCTCTCTCTCCTCTCTCTCTCTCTCTCTCTCTCTCCCCCCCCCCCCCCTGTTCGGGATAAGAATTGACCCACCACGTCTCCCTACGCGTATGAGGCGAATAACTAGGGACATCGTGGCTTGATTAGCGTTTACTCCAGACTGTTCTAAAGATTTTCTTGCTTAATGGCCTTACATGGCCTACAAAGGCTGATTAAAAAACCTACCAACCAACTTGTTTTCTTTATTGAAGTTAAACCGAGAATTATTTACGTGATTGTATCCTCACGAAAAGCTCGGATTTTCGCTCATGGGCAACATGCATGAATCACAGGAAAGTGCTTTTGGGGTAAACCGTGGGGCTGAGCACAAAGCACAAGGAAAACCTAATCTGTAAATGGCCAAGAATGCTGCCCATGCCTCAACATTTAGCCTGTGGGGCAGTAAATCATTTTCAAATAGGACGCCAAGTGCCAGACTGGCTTGCCCTAGCAATTTACTGACGTGACGGAAAAGCCATGGGTTGTGAATCAGCAAGGGAGGCAGAGTAGCTTCCCCTAGCTGTGAATAAATAAATTGCTTATTCATTTCGTGAAACCTAGATGATATTTGTGGAATTTTGTTGTGGCTCATGCAAAGATTATTTGAAGACAACGCTTATGCTGAGTTTTTTGTTTTTTGTTTTTTGTTGACGGCACTAAGTGGCTTTTTAACAGCTTTTCTCTCATGTAAGAAATGTCTGCATGGGAAGACTCAGGTTGTGGGGTTGAGTGAATGTGTTTCCTCATTAGATTTCACCTGTCTGTTCAGGGTAAAAATACATTCCCTGCTCCTCCTGTGATTCGGAAGAGTTGAATAACTAGTGTACTCATGACCTAACGTGCTCTTATTCTAACCACCTTTAATAATTCATTTTCAATGGCCTGAAGTGGCCTACAAAGGCCGATAAACCATAAAACTCCATCCATCTATCCATCCATCCGTCCGTCCGTCCGTCCGTCCGTCCGTCCGCCCGTCCATCGTGTGACTAAAGTACCATGCTGGGCCTTTGAAAATGGTAGATTTATTTCCCCACCATTCTATTGTATTAGCTGCATCTCTTTGCCCTCCTTTTTATCCTTTGAATCCCTCGAGGACCTTCAGATCTCTGTATGCAGTACTTCTAGAGCATAAGAGCATGTTGGTAAAATAAAGCTTGCTTCTTAGACATGTTACCTCAGATAATGTGTCTGCTGACTTTGCTGTTCATCTCATGCACTTATTGTCTGCAGGTGACCTAATATGCATTTGTATTTTATCTTTACAGAATTCCAGATGCTGGACATAAACCCCACATCGTGCAGTGCTAGTCACAGAATGCCTGTTGATTTTGGCTCCTACCTGCTGAGCTCCAGCCCACCAGCCTCGTCGCTGGAGCTGCTCTCCTTTGCTGTGGAAAATGCTCGCATAGATGATCGGTTTGGCTCCCACGAAGGTACAGGGCAGGATGGTGGGCTTACCTACCTCCACAATGCACGAGCTCACATCCCACACAGCCCCCCGCCTCAATGAACGCCGGCAAGGCCCCCTCAAGTCTATCATCATCAAGACGGAGGAGCCAGCAGAACCTGGGACATCATCAGGGGAAGAGTCTGAGGAGGCCTGTGCATCTGCCACCAGCTCTGCCTCAAGCTCCACTCCAAACTCCCCTACCTCGCCCAGGCTGAAGAAGAAGGTGTCCTTTGCCGACCACAAGGGACTTGCCCTGGTGTCCATCAAGATCATGTCTGAGCCTTCAGACCAGCCACCCAAGCTGCGTCCCGAGGTCTTGGCCTCCATCACCCAGGGTGCCAGTGCTGGCGTTACAGAGGTGCCCAACCTCAAGCTGTGCTTCTCACAGCCTGCCTCAGACTACTTGGCTTTCCGTGACCGGCTGGAGAAAGACTGTGTGTCTCTGGAGAATGTCATTCTTCGTGACAGCTCCATTGCAGGCACCATCAAAGTGAAGAATATTGCCTTCCACAAGCGTGTTTTCGTGCGTGTCACATGCAATGCTTGGGAAACCTTTGAAGACAAACCGGCGACTTTCATCCAGGGTCCAGGTGACTCTACGCCCCACATCTATGACACATTTTCTTTCGAGTTTGATGTTCCCCAGAACTTTACAGCTGACAAGACCATCCAGTTTGCTGTATGCTTCGATGCTGAAGGCCATCAGCACTGGGACAACAATGTGGGCAAGAACTACCAGATTGTATCTTCATGTCCACCCCCAACCCTCGGCTCTGTGCTGACTGGTGGACACACGCAATGGAAGGTGGGCTCCTGGCCAGATTTTGCCTGTTGGAACCATGTGGACACTGACCGACCCTACTGGTGAGCTCTTCATCTGGTGGTTGTAGGACTTACCCCTTGCCCACCATCTCTATGGTGCCATGAGAACCAACCAGCCAGAAGTCGGCAGGTTAGACCCAGCAGAGGCTCTCATCGGGTCCAGAGCAGATGTGCAGAGCCTCTGTGGCAGCAGCCATGATAGCAGCATCCTCATGCAGCCAAGGCTCCAAGCCACATCATCCCTTATCGTGAACGTTGCCTGGCAACTGAATCACGAGATCGAGCTTGTCTGCACCTGGTAAGGTGTAGGAACAAGAAAAAAGGCAAGAAACTCATCGTGAACAGGTCTAGTTTCGCCCATTGCCCTAACTTGAAAAAGTGATTGTGAGAACCAGAGAAGACTTTCAGGTGGTGTCAACAGAGACCAACTCATTCTATCACTTAGTGTAACCTGTATGCTCAGAGGGCACTCCCATGCCTTATGGAATGATTCACTTCTTGGTCTGGGACTGGGAAGAGATGGAGAAAGAACTGCCTTCCTTACTATGTCTTTCGAGCTCCAAGGTGTCGGGAGCAGTGTTGATCTGACGAGACTAAGACGTCTCTGTAGGTTATTGAAGCAGAACTGTCGAGTGATGATGGCATTATCACAAGATGTTTCACTCCAATTCCAGTCAATAGCATTTGTTCCTATGACCTTTTTTCTTTTTGACTGATGGTTAGAGACACATTATACAGTGTTATGCAAATTGTACACATTTGGTTATGATGAGTTTGTTGAAAATAGATCACTGAATGTGCAGTTTTTGTGCTTTGCCTTTGATTCTGTATGTGTCTGAATTCCAAAGCAAGAGCTGTTTGACCCCCAGCAATTTGAGGATCAAGGAAGGGGACAGCCCTGGAAACAAACTAAAGTGTCACATATAGCAAGGCTTTAAGGTGGAGGCTATTCTTATTTGCATTCTTTAGCTAATTATAATACATAGTACCATCCTCTTTTATTTCATAAGGGTTCATTCAAGTTCTGAACTTGAAATAGCATCCATCTTTGAAAGCAAGCATTTCACATGTACGAACACCAAATTGTACATACCACTCAACCAAGTTGCTTGGATTGTATTCTGACACTCCCTTCTCAACAGGGTTCAATTTACTAACTTGAAGGATGGATTTGGACCATCATGTAAATACAAGTGAATTCATAAATCTGAATTCTAGGAAAGTCCAAGACACTCGAGCTGTACCTCACTTTTGCTGTGCTGTATAACTTCGGTTGCCCTAGCAATTTGAGATGTTGAAGGTGGCTCATGTATGTATGCACCCAAGGAGGATTGTTGCATGCTGGCATTTTGTTCTTAAAGAAATAAACTTGGGACATGGAAATTATTATGAAGGAATAAAAGGCAACTCTTAGAGGATGTCAAATGTATTAAGATGGAACAGTGCCAGTGAGATAAACCTGCCCATTCAGTATTGAAAAATGTTTAAGATGTCATGAAATGATCCAGCGAAACATATTTTCTTCCCAAAGATGTAACAAAATTGACAATTGCATCACTGTGATATATTCACCATATTGGCGTAATCTTCACCATATTGGTGTAATACCTTTCAAATGGCCGTGCAGAACAGTGTTGAATAGAAACTGACTCTTTCAGCTTTTGCTAAAGTGGATTGGCAGTGGAGTTGGGAACTTGACCCTTTCCACAAGGGAGATGTTGATAGTTAAATGCTCCTTTCGGCCTCTTGAGTATTGGTCCTTATGGTGCTCAAGATGACCAGTCCCTACCCCTCTCTCTGAAGTCTGATTCTGCATGGTAGCAGTACATGTACTTACCACAGGAAGTTCTCTGTTTGTCTGGCAGCTAGCTACCTCTGTACCTCTCTGGATAAACTGAGCAAGATTGATTTGGCTTGGTGGCGATGCACCTCAGCAGACTCCTTTACCCACAGGTCGTCTCTCTATGTTCTTGGATATCTCAAAGATTTTAGGTCATCTGCATGAATGTTTGGTGACTTCATCATCTAGTCATTTGTACCCTCCCCCCCCCCCCCCCCCCCCCCCCTCCTTTTTTTTCTTCTTTTGCCCGACTCTTTCACCTCCTTGAAACAAGGAGCTATGTATTCCGATATATTTTAAAGAAATGGTGTTGTTCCTTATGAGGCTGATGTACAGCTATCTCAAAAAGTGTGCTGTGGAAGTGTGATAGCTGTATTGATGTAAGCTGTTTGGGAATGCAGAGGGCTACAGACAGCAACTGTCAGATATGGAAAGAAAATATGGATCTGAAAAGTGTGATTCAAGATGATCTGCTGGCAGATGTCAAAATTTAGAATGGGATTTTTTATGTTTGCATGGGGAAGGAGTTGAGGCTGGTTGTGAGGTCATTGATTCATTGACTGATATGCTTCTGGTGGAAATTTGCGGCCTTCCGGCTTGCCAGTAAAATCTTGCTGTCTGAGCTCTCTGCATGCCCAACTACTTGACCTGCGTTAGGACTGAGCTAACAATCCTTCCAAGCTGTGCTGACCTATCTGAATGATTTGATTGACAGTCGTATTAAGGGCAATGGTCCTGGCGCACACGGAGTGACATGGACACTGTGATAGGTCAATGGATCTGAAGATGAGGCAGTTGGAGACTTGTTTCTCAGACCATGTATGTTTTGATCAGTAGTTGCAAAAGATAAAGAGAGGGAGTTCAATGAATTCTTCACTTTTTTATTTCCCATTCAGTCCCTCCCCAACCCCATCCCCTGTCCAACTGTACCTGTGCAAGATTGCCTCTTCAGCACCAAGACCTCCGTGGCTCACACTTTCATGTAGCCATGGTGCTTTGGATGCTTCCTGTGTTGGAGAGGGAAGTCTGTGTCGTTGACAGTATTACTCCTTTTGTTTGCTCTTTTTACTTCTTGTTTTTGTATGCCTTTTGTTTTCTCATTGAAGAGTGTGATGGGGAGGACATGTCGACTAAGAAAAGTTGACGTTTTAATTGGATGTGAAATGCAGGGAAACGTGAAGAGTATGTCGTCCTGCGACTGCAGAGACAAATGTATTCTCTGGTGTCTCCAGAACTTGACAAACAGTGGCGCTGACATCTTGGCTAAAATCGACCCGTCACTGAATGACCAATTGTAACTAATTCAGTACAATTAGTTCGGTTTTTTACGTGCAAAAATACACTGTGGCGATTTTGGATATGTTTGTTCCATTATGCAAATATTTTTTACCCAACTGTATGCTTACAATGTTCATCATTTGTACTATTTTGCATCATATGGTTGAAATGTATTGAGTGGCATTTTTTCCGTGCTTAATTGTGTTATGTACATATTACGACAAGGAATAAGAACTGTACAATTTATTTACCCTGACTTGCCTACCTGAAATTAAGCAATGGAGGAGAAGAAAGCTGCATGTTTATATGGAACAGCTTCATTTTCACTTAGTGCATGTGTGTACTAGGCTTGGACTGTTGATGAATTGTACAGAGTTTGTATCACCAGCGATACAAAATGGCCACTACTGATCAAACTCTATACAGAGTTTTTCCGTGAACATCTTTAACTGTCGATCTCTGCGCTGTGCAAAAACGGCCGTCTCAAACCGTGCTGGTATTCCTGTACTGCCCGTGCTAGATTCCGAGTGGAAGAGTGGGGTGTGGAATGCTAGAGCACCCAGCCATAGCGCTTGGAAGAGCGCTGGTGAAGGAGGTGGTGCAAGTGACATGTCTGTTCTAAGCAGTGGGGTGCGCTAGATTAGAAGTGGAATCTACTCTGAGAACGACTTTACGCCCGTTTGCTTGAGATGATCATAGTTGAGTTGTGTGGATGATATTACAGAGAAATTGTTCATTGTATCTATACTTGCAAATAAATGCCAGTACCGTATGTGAATCACACCTTCTTGTGTGTTTTGTCAAGTCTCATTCATTTGATTAATCCAACTTGACAAAACACACAAGAAGGTGTGATTCACATACGGTACTGGCATTTATTTGCAAGTATAGATACAATGAACAATTTCTCTGTAATATCATCCACACAACTCAACTATGATCATCTCAAGCAAACGGGCGTAAAGTCGTTCTCAGAGTAGATTCCACTTCTAATCTAGCGCACCCCACTGCTTAGAACAGACATGTCACTTGCACCACCTCCTTCACCAGCGCTCTTCCAAGCGCTATGGCTGGGTGCTCTAGCATTCCACACCCCACTCTTCCACTCGGAATCTAGCACGGGCAGTACAGGAATACCAGCACGGTTTGAGACGGCCGTTTTTGCACAGCGCAGAGATCGACAGTTAAAGATGTTCACGGAAAAACTCTGTATAGAGTTTGATCAGTAGTGGCCATTTTGTATCGCTGGTGATACAAACTCTGTACAATTCATCAACAGTCCAAGCCTAGTACACACATGCACTAAGTGAAAATGAAGCTGTTCCATATAAACATGCAGCTTTCTTCTCCTCCATTGCTTAATTTCAGGTAGGCAAGTCAGGGTAAATAAATTGTACAGTTCTTATTCCTTGTCGTAATATGTACATAACACAATTAAGCACGGAAAAAATGCCACTCAATACATTTCAACCATATGATGCAAAATAGTACAAATGATGAACATTGTAAGCATACAGTTGGGTAAAAAATATTTGCATAATGGAACAAACATATCCAAAATCGCCAGTGTATTTTTGCACGTAAAAAACCGAACTAATTGTACTGAATTAGTTACAATTAATCATTCAGTGACGGGTCGATTTTAGCTAGGATGTCAGCGCCACTTTTTGTCAAGTTCTGGAGACACCAGAGAATACATTTGTCTCTGCAGTCGCAGCACGACATACTCTTCACGTTTCCCTGCATTTTACATCCAATTAAAACGCCAACTTTTCTTAGTCGACATGTCCTCCCCATCACACTCTTCAATGAGAAAACAAAAGGCATACAAAAACAAGAAGTAAAAAGAGCAAACAAAAGGAGTAATACTGTCAACGACACAGACTTCCCTCTCCAACACAGGAAGCATCCAAAGCACCATGGCTACATGAAAGTGTGAGCCACGGAGGTCTTGGTGCTGAAGAGGCAATCTTGCACAGGTACAGTTGGACAGGGGATGGGGTTGGGGAGGGACTGAATGGGAAATAAAAAAGTGAAGAATTCATTGAACGCTCTCTTTATCTTTTGCAACGACTGATCAAAACATACATGGTCTGAGAAACAAGTCTCCAACTGCCTCATCTTCAGATCCATTGACCTATCACAGTGTCCATATCACTCCGTGTGCGCCAGGACCATTGCCCTTAATACGACTGTCAATCAAATCATTCAGATAGGTCAGCACAGCTTGGAAGGATTGTTAGCTCAGTCCTAACGCAGGTCAAGTAGTTGGGCATGCAGAGAGTTCAGACAGCAAGATTTTACTGCCAAGCCGGAAGGCCGCAAATTTCCACCAGAAGCATATCAGTCAATGAATCAATGACCTCACAACCAGCCTCAACTCCTTCCCCATGCAAACATCAAAAATCCCATTCTAAATTTTGACATCTGCCAGCAGATCATCTTGAATCACACTTTTCAGATCCATATTTTCTTTCCATATCTGACAGTTGCTGTCTGTAGCCCTCTGCATCCCCAAACAGCTTACATCAATACAGCTATCACACTTCCACAACACACTTTTTGAGATAGCTGTACATCAGCCTCATAAGGAACAACACCATTTCTTTAAAATATATCGGAATACATAACTCCTTGTTCCAAGGAGGTGAAAGAGTCAGGCAAAAGAAAAAAAAAGGAGGGGGGGGGGGGGGGGGGGAAGGAGGGTACAAATGACTAGATGATGAAGTCACCATACATTAATGCAGATGACCTAAAATCTTTGAGATGTCCAAGAACATAGAGAGACGACCTGTGGGTAAAGGAGTCTGCTGAGGTGCATCGCCACCAAGCCAAATCAATCTTGCTCAGTTTATCCAGAGAGGTACAGAGGTAGCTAGCTGCCAGACAAACAGAGAACTGCCTGTGGTAAGTACATGCACTGCTACCATGCAGAATCAGACTTCAGAGAGAGGGGTAGAGACTGGTCATCTTGAGCACCATAAGGACCAATACTCAAGAGGCCGTGAGGAGCATTTAACTATCAACATCTCCCTTGTGGAAAGGGTCAAGTTCCCAACTCCACTGCCAATCCACTTTAGCAAAAGCTGAAAGAGTCAGTTTCTATTCAACACTGTTCTGCACGGCCATTTGAAAGGTATTACACCAATATGGTGAAGATTACGCCAATATGGTGAATATATCACAGTGATGCAATTGTCAATTTTGTTACATCTTTGGGAAGAAAATATGTTTCGCTGGATCATTTCATGACATCTTAAACATTTTTCAATACTGAATGGGCAGGTTTATCTCACTGGCACTGTTCCATCTTAATACATTTGACATCCTCTAAGAGTTGCCTTTTATTCCTTCATAATTTCCATGTCCCAAGTTTATTTCTTTTAAGAACAAAATGCCAGCATGCAACAATCCTCCTTGGGTGCATACATACATGAGCCACCTTCAACATCTCAAATTGCTAGGGCAACCGAAGTTATACAGCACAGCAAAAGTGAGGTACAGCTCGAGTGTCTTGGACTTTCCTAGAATTCAGATTTATGAATTCACTTGTATTTACATGATGGTCCAAATCCATCCTTCAAGTTAGTAAATTGAACCCTGTTGAGAAGGGAGTGTCAGAATACAATCCAAGCAACTTGGTTGAGTGGTATGTACAATTTGGTGTTCGTACATGTGAAATGCTTGCTTTCAAAGATGGATGCTATTTCAAGTTCAGAACTTGAATGAACCCTTATGAAATAAAAGAGGATGGTACTATGTATTATAATTAGCTAAAGAATGCAAATAAGAATAGCCTCCACCTTAAAGCCTTGCTATATGTGACACTTTAGTTTGTTTCCAGGGCTGTCCCCTTCCTTGATCCTCAAATTGCTGGGGGTCAAACAGCTCTTGCTTTGGAATTCAGACACATACAGAATCAAAGGCAAAGCACAAAAACTGCACATTCAGTGATCTATTTTCAACAAACTCATCATAACCAAATGTGTACAATTTGCATAATGCTGTATAATGTGTCTCTAACCATCAGTCAAAAAGAAAAAAAGGACATAGGAACAAATGCTATTGACTGGAATTGGAGTGAAACATCTTGTGATAATGCCGTCATCACTCGACAGTTCTGCTTCAATAACCTACAGAGACGTCTTAGTCTCGTCAGATCAACACTGCTCCCGACACCTTGGAGCTCGAAAGACATAGTAAGGAAGGCAGTTCTTTCTCCATCTCTTCCCAGTCCCAGACCAAGAAGTGAATCATTCCATAAGGCATGGG
The DNA here is from genome assembly GCA_034096865.1 of Theodoxus fluviatilis. NCBI lineage: Eukaryota > Metazoa > Mollusca > Gastropoda > Cycloneritida > Neritidae > Theodoxus > Theodoxus fluviatilis. The sequence continues at coordinate 13,631 of JAWQFJ010024783.1, forward strand.
AGTGCCCTCTGAGCATACAGGTTACACTAAGTGATAGAATGAGTTGGTCTCTGTTGACACCACCTGAAAGTCTTCTCTGGTTCTCACAATCACTTTTTCAAGTTAGGGCAATGGGCGAAACTAGACCTGTTCACGATGAGTTTCTTGCCTTTTTTCTTGTTCCTACACCTTACCAGGTGCAGACAAGCTCGATCTCGTGATTCAGTTGCCAGGCAACGTTCACGATAAGGGATGATGTGGCTTGGAGCCTTGGCTGCATGAGGATGCTGCTATCATGGCTGCTGCCACAGAGGCTCTGCACATCTGCTCTGGACCCGATGAGAGCCTCTGCTGGGTCTAACCTGCCGACTTCTGGCTGGTTGGTTCTCATGGCACCATAGAGATGGTGGGCAAGGGGTAAGTCCTACAACCACCAGATGAAGAGCTCACCAGTAGGGTCGGTCAGTGTCCACATGGTTCCAACAGGCAAAATCTGGCCAGGAGCCCACCTTCCATTGCGTGTGTCCACCAGTCAGCACAGAGCCGAGGGTTGGGGGTGGACATGAAGATACAATCTGGTAGTTCTTGCCCACATTGTTGTCCCAGTGCTGATGGCCTTCAGCATCGAAGCATACAGCAAACTGGATGGTCTTGTCAGCTGTAAAGTTCTGGGGAACATCAAACTCGAAAGAAAATGTGTCATAGATGTGGGGCGTAGAGTCACCTGGACCCTGGATGAAAGTCGCCGGTTTGTCTTCAAAGGTTTCCCAAGCATTGCATGTGACACGCACGAAAACACGCTTGTGGAAGGCAATATTCTTCACTTTGATGGTGCCTGCAATGGAGCTGTCACGAAGAATGACATTCTCCAGAGACACACAGTCTTTCTCCAGCCGGTCACGGAAAGCCAAGTAGTCTGAGGCAGGCTGTGAGAAGCACAGCTTGAGGTTGGGCACCTCTGTAACGCCAGCACTGGCACCCTGGGTGATGGAGGCCAAGACCTCGGGACGCAGCTTGGGTGGCTGGTCTGAAGGCTCAGACATGATCTTGATGGACACCAGGGCAAGTCCCTTGTGGTCGGCAAAGGACACCTTCTTCTTCAGCCTGGGCGAGGTAGGGGAGTTTGGAGTGGAGCTTGAGGCAGAGCTGGTGGCAGATGCACAGGCCTCCTCAGACTCTTCCCCTGATGATGTCCCAGGTTCTGCTGGCTCCTCCGTCTTGATGATGATAGACTTGAGGGGGCCTTGCCGGCGTTCATTGAGGCTGGGGCTGTGTGGGATGTGAGCTCGTGCATTGTGGAGGTAGGTAAGCCCACCATCCTGCCCTGTACCTTCGTGGGAGCCAAACCGATCATCTATGCGAGCATTTTCCACAGCAAAGGAGAGCAGCTCCAGCGACGAGGCTGGTGGGCTGGAGCTCAGCAGGTAGGAGCCAAAATCAACAGGCATTCTGTGACTAGCACTGCACGATGTGGGGTTTATGTCCAGCATCTGGAATTCTGTAAAGATAAAATACAAATGCATATTAGGTCACCTGCAGACAATAAGTGCATGAGATGAACAGCAAAGTCAGCAGACACATTATCTGAGGTAACATGTCTAAGAAGCAAGCTTTATTTTACCAACATGCTCTTATGCTCTAGAAGTACTGCATACAGAGATCTGAAGGTCCTCGAGGGATTCAAAGGATAAAAAGGAGGGCAAAGAGATGCAGCTAATACAATAGAATGGTGGGGAAATAAATCTACCATTTTCAAAGGCCCAGCATGGTACTTTAGTCACACAATGGACGGGCGGACGGACGGACGGACGGACGGATGGATGGATAGATGGATGGAGTTTTATGGTTTATCGGCCTTTGTAGGCCACTTCAGGCCATTGAAAATGAATTATTAAAGGTGGTTAGAATAAGAGCACGTTAGGTCATGAGTACACTAGTTATTCAACTCTTCCGAATCACAGGAGGAGCAGGGAATGTATTTTTACCCTGAACAGACAGGTGAAATCTAATGAGGAAACACATTCACTCAACCCCACAACCTGAGTCTTCCCATGCAGACACTTCTTACATGAGAGAAAAGCTGTTAAAAAGCCACTTAGTGCCGTCAACAAAAAACAAAAAACTCAGCATAAGCGTTGTCTTCAAATAATCTTTGCATGAGCCACAACAAAATTTCCACAAATATCATCTAGGGTTTCACGAAATGAATAAGCAATTTATTTATTCACCGCTACGGGAAGCTACTCTGCCCTCCCTTGCTGATTCACAACCCATGGCTTTTCCGTCACTGGTCAGTAAATTGCTAGGGCAAGCCATTCTGGCACTTGGCGTCCTATTTTGAAAATGATTTACTGCCCCACAGGCTAAATGTTGAAGGCATGGGCAGCATTCTTGGCCATTTACAGATTAGGTTTTCCTTGTGCTTTGTGTCTCAGCCCCACGGTTTACCCCAAAAGCACTTTCCTGTGATTCATGCATGTTTCCCATGAGCGAAAATCCGAGCTTTTCGTGAGGATACAATCACGTAAATAATTCTCGGTTTAACTTCAATAAAGAAAACAAGTTGGTTGGTAGGTTTTTTAATCAGCCTTTGTAGGCCATGTAAGGCCATTAAGCAAGAAAATCTTTAGAACAGTCTGGAGTAAACGCTAATCAAGCCACGATGTCCCTAGTTATTCGCCTCATACGCGTAGGGAGACGTGGTGGGTCAATTCTTATCCCGAACAGGGGGGGGGGGGGGAGAGAGAGAGAGAGAGAGAGAGCGAGAGAGAGAGAGAGAGAGAGAGAGCCGAATCATTAACATAAGCTAGTACGATACGTTTTTCATTCACTAAGAGATATTTGAGCTTCCTTCGATCCATAACGAGATTGACTTGGATATATGCACAAGAGAGTGGCTAAACGCAGATGGAAAAGTAAAATGCCAATCCTAAACATCCATTCAAGGAGGTAGGGCGCCGCCGCAGCACCCTGCCAGTCCAAGAGGCTTTCCCACCGCCAGCAACAACCCTGCACCGGCTGTAGTCCGACTGAGCACGTCCACGCTGCTACGCTTGTAACAAGGCAGCGCAACAACAACCAGAGAAGCGCTCCTATACCTCGTGCTCCTTCGCTCCATGCATCCCCTACGCAGCGATCCGTGGCTTGATCCAGGTTCGCTTGACCCGTCCCCGCCCGATGGTCCAAGTTTCTTATTCTGATCGGTCCTCAGGTCAGCCACCACCCAGCCCACCCGTCCAGCTGATGAAGAAAGCTCAGCTGGTGCGAGCCGGCTTCAACCACAGCGCCCTATCACGTGAATAGCAGGTGGAACCAACCGCTGACGGGGTAGAGAGAGAGAGAGAGAGAGAGAGAGAGAGAGAGAGAGAGAGAGAGAGAGAGAGAGAGAGAGAGCGCAAGCCCTTTAGGAAAACTACTTTTTCCACCAAAAGGCAAGGTTTGTGCAAAGAAGTACAGCTAGCTCTCAGTGCAACTCAGACACAGAGAGAGAGAGAGAGAGAGAGAGAGAGAGAGAGAGAGAGAGAGAGAGAGAGAGAGAGAGAGTAGAACGAGAGCCCGCGCAAGCCCTTTAGGAAAACTACTTTTTCCCATCCCAACAAAAGGCAAGGTTTGTGGCAAAGAATTACAGCTAGTCTCTCTCAGGTGCAACTCAGACACAGAGAGAGAGAGAGAGAGCAGAGAGTGAGAGAGAGAGAGGTGAGAGAAGAGAGATGAGGAGAGAGATGAGAGGAGGGAGAGGCGCAAGCCCTTTTTAGTGAAAACGCCTACTTTTTCCACACAAGGCAAGGTTTGTGCAGTAAGTGCCAAAAGATCACATCTCCAACTACGTTAGATCGTTGAAGAACTGGGCTTTCAACAGGCGGGCTTTAGCTGACATGTCATGCCATGCGCTGCATGAGAAACCAGCATTCGCACTCTCCAAACCAAGAGGAATGCGCACTGTTAGAAATCTGGTTATAGTTACGAGTCATGCCCCAAGCTGCTTTCTCTTAAAATTGGAGCATTTGGTGCTGCAATGCATTCTCCGCTCATCACAAGAAAACTTTATCATAGATTCTCTCATGGGCCACTGAGTAGGACCAGTTGTTGGTGTTTTTTTTTTCATGCAGCTCTCCCCACTTTAATCAAAGCCAAGCAGAGTCTGAGGCCGAAGAAGCGCCGCAAATCAGACTGACATGCATTGGCAATGTGTCTTTGCAAGTACGTTACAGCCAAGTATTCCAGAGTGGTAATGTGACTCACACCCAATCTAAGACCTGGCAGATGCGCTGGAAAGCAGCCAACATGAAATCAGACAAGGTACGCGAGGCTCCTATAAGAAGAACAAGCACATGAAACCACATCACGTGGGCGTAATAGAGGTGGACAGAGAGCCTCACCTTGGAGACGGTACAGTGACATGGGCCACTGCTGACCATCTCGGTCTGAAACAAGAGCACACACCGCCAGGATGGCTTCGTGCTGGACCCACCAAGAGACAAAGAGACGGGGCAAAAACATTAAAAAGTTCATACAACAGAGTGACGAAAGAAAACAGGAAATGTACAGAAATGCGGAGACGGCGGCCACACGTCAGCAGCGCGTGCGGCACACGATCGACACGAACACACCAGAGGCGGGATTTTCACAAGCGCACCAAACGCAATCTTCTCACGGGACCAGAGGCGCGTTTCGTTTTTATATCGGCATTCAAAGACCTGCAGAGACAGGCGCTCACTGCGAGCACTCGCGAAGCCCAAAGCTGTTCTTTTCTCCTCATTGAGCGCTCAATCTCTAACATTTTCTAAAATGCCTTTCGAATGGAAACGCGCATCTAGTCCCGCGAAAAGATCGTCTATGCTGCGTTAGGATTGCTTTTCTGTGAAACCCGCCTCAGACGATAAACTCTAGGAGAGCTTTGTCTACATTTTATCTTCCACAACGAATAGTTTCAGAAAGATTTCAAAGCCGATGACGTTGTGATAATTTATCCTGAATTTCCACTGCAACAAGATCCACTGACACCAAGGGGCTGTGTAAAAAAGCCGTGCTAAGCACACACAGGTAATGGACTTCAATGACATATTTCGAGTTTTCCTTGTTATTATGTGTGTCGCTGCGTCATCGGGGTGAAAAAACAGAAGAAGCTGTTTTCTGGGAGTTGTCCATGATCATGTTCGTCTCCACGTGAGCACCACGAGTGGCGTGTTGTTTACCACTGACGGGTATTCGAGCGTGCAGCACATCCCGCTTTCAGGAGGAGCGCGCATGGAACGCGAGAATAAAATCCCCTTTATTTGATTCTCCCCCATGTCCAAGGTGACAGGTCAGTGAACTGTTTCAGGGATAGGCCTACAAGTGGACACCTGATTACAGTAAAGAACATAGATTACTACTCAGGAGTATGTTTTTCATGAACTGAATGTAAGCTTCCTATAATTCAGTTATCGGCTAATAACAAATCACACAGTGAAACATTACATACTTTCTTGGAGAACATTGTGTTGAAAGCTTATTACGAAAGTTTTGAGTTAGGACTGAAAATCTTCACATTAGAACAAGAGAACGTAACGAAGTAAAATATGTGTCCATGTGAAACATTTCAGCTCTATTTCTTGACTTGTTCAAGGAGCATGTTTTCGGAGAAAATCACACCACATCATTCTAGCATGTACTCTACTTAGGATTAATAATAAAGTTGGTGAGTATTCTGTAGCTAACATATCTACAGGTTATTTCTCTAGCGACAGTCGGTTGGCAATTTCAAACAGCTTGTCTGTTTACACTAAATCCGGGGCCATTATGTCCGGGAACACGTAAACTATGATCAAGCAGTTCACTGCGGTCCAGTGGTCTGTGTCCACCTAGAGTCATCCTGTACAGCTTTCCATTGATGTGGGAGACACGATTTATTGAGAAAACATCCAACTCCGCACAGCCGACTTTACATAATTTCAATGCGTGCGACACCATGGCTTCCCTGCTCGTGGCATGGTCGCACCCCAATACCACATCTGGCGCTTTACTAGCCGCTGTCTATTTGAGCAGGAGAGCTATTCTCGTCTACTCGCATCTACCTGCCAAGTCACGCCTCAAAGCATGTGGCATACCTTCAGCTTTCCACAGCAACCTGCAGATACTCCTCTAGTTTTTACTTCTAGCACACTCCTCTTCTCCTTCCCTCCCCCCCCCCCCCTCTTTCTTGTGTGCTCCGCTCCCTGCAGTGGGATATCGAAACCGTCGCCAACTGGCCCATACCACGCAGGGAAATGGATCCGCGCCTGGCTGTTAAAAAAAAACCTGAGCTGTGGCCTCCGACGCTCCCTGTG